>JAJAGP010000807.1:66139-289515 GCA_025084515.1 Ancistrus triradiatus | reverse complement strand
AAAAAAAATTATGGAAGCATCAACAAACAAAATCATAGTTAGCACTATACTACAACTCTTCGGCCTATCATAATGGCCCAAAATGGCCTGACGTTTTTGACGCATGAACTTCACTAATGAAAAACAATATTCTACATCAAACTTCACTGCGTTCCAGATTGTTAGCTGCCATGTCATTGATTTGAAGAAAAGCTTTAACAGTCTTTATTCTGGGGTAAGTCGCACCCCAAAGTAAATGACTTCAGCACCAAACCTTTTTTCTACCAGTGGAATGAGAAAATTCCATGTATTTAAATTCGTATCATAAATGACTGGGGAAATTTGACTGTTTACATCAAGCAGTCTTCCTTATAGAACAGCACCAGGCTCCTTCTACAATGCAGATTCTTAATTCATCGCTGAATATCACTTTCATCAAACAATCCACACACCATGTGTTATGGTTCATATTAAAAACCAAACGACCGCAAAAATAAAAATATAAAAGATTTTTAGGACCCAAATGCAGTTAGCTCCTGGTGGAAATCGTGAACCAAAAATCGAAATAAATAAAAGAAACAAAATTAACAATAAACTAAACCACAAAAGAAAACAACTTCAGAGACTGAGGATAGAACCCTGGGCGGACGCGTCGGTGATGCTGTTTAAACCGAACGCGCCACTCAGCCACTGAAGAAAAAGAAGCGAAAACCTAACTTAGGGAAGCGCCATAAGCGCTCAGCACCCCTAAGCTGAGATGCACTTATGGAGTAGCTCCACTGCGCCCACGGCGTAAGCAGGTCTGCCCCTGTGCAGAGTGACAGAACCCGAGCAGAGCATTCGCGAAAGAGACTCACGGTTCTCCCGTAGTTTCTGTCCCTAATCGAAAAAAACAGCGCTCAAGAATACAGCCGTGTGAGGGACAAAAAGTCCAAAGATGCGACACCCGTGTAGGCTCAAAGGTGTGCTTAAATAGCCTTAGGGCTGGCACATGCGCGATCGCGCCAAGCATGCACACGCCATACAACGAGTCAACGCTGACCTCTAGCGTCACGACCCTAATAGTAGGGGTTAAAACCCCTGGGAGATGCTGAAAATACAGGACGCTGCTAATCGCTGAGGTATGGAGCTATGGGGTGCGGCGTGCTCAGGTACGGAGCTAAGAGGCGCGGTGTGCACAAGTACTATGCTATGCGGCACTTCCCACTCCGGCACGGGAATACACAACATGTCGAGCAGTTCAGCCGGGCCCGAGGGTAGATTTCTATCTCACCCGAGGGCAAAAGAATCCCCCATGGGGAGCTAGTGGTAGGCCTATGCCCACGATTGTGATAACCCCCCATTGGAGTGGTCGGGGCATATGGGAGGGTTGAAAGTTGGTCCCTCAGAATTTAGGGGGACCAACAACCCCAGCTTATACCTGGGCAAAGACCATCGCCTTGGGGGCTTGTGCAGCTCTATGAGGTCGAGATACCATATAGGGTCCATAGCATGGTCAAAGTTAAAGGATGAACCCGCCGCAAAAGCTAGCCGGGACCCAACCAGGAAAAGCTGGCACTGCTTACAGTGAGTGGAGACCTCCCTACAGGAAGCCCAAGGAGCTAACACTGTGTCCTGGACTGGTCACATCTTTCTGTTATTGGGTTCTAAAATCCTTTATATTTTTACGGTTTGCCTGGTTTTTAATATGGCAAACCGTGAAAATAAAAATAAAGGTTTTGTTGGGCCCAATTGCAATTAGCTCCACATGGAAATTGTGAACCAAAAATATAAATATTAAAAGCGTCGGTGATGGCTGTTTAAACCGAAGATGTGACTCGAAGATGTGACTCAAAGATTTGCTTAAATAGCCCCACCGACAGGTGTCGCCACTTGCGCGCATAGTGCCAAACCAAGGCTGGCGACTGCATGATTGCACCAAGCGTGCATACGCCATAGAATGAATCAACGGTGACCTCTAGTGTCACGTGCCCCTAACTTCTAGCATGACCCCTAATACCATGCTTCTCTTTTAGCCCATTCTAACCATATTTTCTGTTTATAGGTCGAGTGCTGTTTTTTTCTACAGCGTTTCTATATGCATATCCCATTTCATTCAGCCATTTTTTTACAATTCTGTCACAAATACTGACTCCTGTTCCCGCCTGTTTGTTTTCCGTTTGTTTTGTTGTGAATTTTCTATTTTCAAATCATATTCTATCCTGAATAACTGACATATTATTTGGTCTAACTTTTAAACATTCCCATTTTGTTTGTATTTGCACCAAATTTTTGGACACGGCTGACGGGGAACAACCACCATCTTTTGCTACATTCTGTGTTGGATTTCCTTCATGAAAGAGTTTCATAATCATCTCCATTGTTTTCAACATCTCCCTTGCAGGAAATTAGTCCAACAGCTTGCAGAGCACTAACTTTTAACTGCAGACATAATTTGCATAGACCTGTGTAGGTATTTGTTTTCGAAATGCAAATTACAAGGTGATCCCATATTTTCCTTAACATGCAGGTGCTATTCACCAAGTCAGAACGTTCAGCTATGAAACAAAAATTGTTTGGTGTCATCTGTGATTTGTTTATTTGCTAAGTGGTAAAAAGCTGGATGAACATCCTAAAAGTGTAGTGATATTCTGTTAGTGTTAAACAGACAGAATATATCATTTTATTTATTGAATTAGTAACCTTTAAAGATATTCACTTCAGATATAAGCATAGCATGTAAGCCATGATTAAATAAACAGCATACTCCGTAAAAGAATTTTTCTATATGCAAGTAAGCAGTCAGCAGGTAACTTAGAATCACCAAGAAATTGTTTGGGAGTAAAAAAAATGTACCATTCAAATTATTTTAAAAGTTGTGACAGAGATCTGATTTTGTGTGACTTATGTCCTTTGACACATTACGGACTGACAAGAATCCATCTATGATATAGCACCCCAGAATCTAGGGTAGAAATCCAATTTTCCCAGCAATATGAACTTGTGAAGCAGGTTAACGCCCATGACTGAGGGTCACTCAGTTCAACCTGACACTGTAGCAACTGCTGTATGTAAATAAATAACTAAAACAATCCATGATTTTAAAACACTGAAGTTTATACAGAATAATAAATATGCTCAACTAATACACAATAACAGTACCTATTAAGGAAAACATCCTCAGACAGGAAGCGCCAGTTGACCGTCCACTTAAACAGGAACTGACGGCCCAGATCAAACGCCCGGCTCACATATCCAACAGGATTCACCAAGAGAAAGGGTAAACCTAGCAGAAGCTGAGGAGAGAGAAAGGTGTGTGAGAAAGCAAAGTGGAAGATAAGCAAAGTTATGTCTCTACATGAATTTGTGTGTGTTTTGTCAAACTCTGTGTGAGACCTGGATGACTGCGCAGAGTATAAGCTTGGGCAGGGTCTTCATCAACCCAAACTCTGAGAGCAGGATGAAGAGGAGTCCCGGAGCGAAGAGCATCACGTTCATCTTTACTGACACCGCCAAGCTGTTCACAACACAGTGCACAAATTACAAACTCCCACAATCAAATGTGTTATTTTCAAAAGTCACTCCTATTAATGTAAATCTCTTGTTCACTCATTTTTTTGTCGACTGTATATTCAGTCTATTTTCTGGAACATGAAGATTTTGCTTCCTGAACACTGAGGTGTATTTTATGGATTTTTGGGCTGCTGATCACAATGATCACATATCATGTTGTGGATATATCCTATTACACTGGTACCTCAGTTCTCAACCTTAAGCCTAGCGATTAAGGTACTGGACTCCGGACCAGAAGGTCCAGGGTTCAAATCCCACCGCTGCCACTTTGCTTGGATTGTAAGACTGTATAAATTGGAAGTCGCTCTGGATAAGGGCGTCTGCTAAATGCTGCAAATGTAATGCAAACTTCAACCACCTTGGAACTCGCCGAATTCAGTTCTCGACCCATTTTGAGTAGAAAAATGTGTCTCGACCTTTTTTCCTTTTTTAATTAATAAAAATTCACAACACTTACAGAAATGCACTAGTGTACATAAATGAGCAATTGTCATAGGAAGCTTTATGTTTATTAATTATACCATTATCAAATATGGTGAAATTCAGTACAGTACTCTATAGATCATAGGACCATATTTCATTCTATACATTCTGTGATGTGTATACGCTTAAAGCTCAAAGAAGCCTGAGACATGACTGCACTCATTAAGAAAGAAATTGTGGTGGCCACATTTGTACAGTGTTATTGCTATTTCTTACCTGTAAAGAGCACAGCCCAGCATCCAGTGCGAGTCTAGGAAGAGATTGACTGCTCCATACAGCAGCATCATGGCCACAGGGTCATTAAAGAGGCGCAGAACGAAGATGGAGTGGATCCGATAAGATGCACAGCACACAAAGAAGAACACGTACGGGGGAACCTGCAGCAGTGGGGGATAATAAAGTATATTTACTCAATTACTGGACTTAAGTATCAGGTGAGAGAACTTAAGTAACGCTGAGAGAACTGACGCGGAGAATTGCGAGGATCTGGCAACCCAGACTGATCTGCGGTTGCACACAGGAGTAGCTTCGTAGCTGCTAGCAGCTTTTACCTTTGATATATTTTAATTCCCGATCGCATCTGTATCTTATATTATAATCGATATATAGTAGGTTTTTACAACATCTTAATCATTTTATTCTCGTACCGGCGGATTATATTTTTTTTGCCGCTAATCGTTATTTAGTAATTTTACAGGTATACCGGCTTGTGTTTGCAGTAGTTAGCCATTAGCTAATAACCAGAGTTGCGTCTTCTTTTGCAGTAGTGTGTGATTTTATAACTTTTTACAGTCTTTTCCCACTTTCTTTCTGAGACTTAGTTTTTTGTGACGTTTTGTGTTGACTTAACTTGTATTAACGCTTTAATCGAGCATTGCATTGGACCATCGGCTGCAGCTGAACCATATCTTCACTCGGCACCCCACAACACCATCCGAAGCTAAGCACCTTTAATTCATTAATTGTACTAACATGGCTTCTGCTGTGCTTGTTCCCTGTGTTGAGTGTGGCATGTTTAGCTATTCTTCTCCGTCATTAGTTTAAATTTTACTTGTGATAGGTGTAGGCTTGTAGCTAGTCTGACGGAGAAGACTGCAGTTTTAGAGGCGCGCATCCAGACATTAGAGAAGGCTAGCTCAGCTCCTAGCTTAGCAGATCTGGATGCCAAAGGTGAAGTTAGAGCCCCAGCCCCGGCAGAGTCCTCGGAGCAGGGCAAGTGGGTGACGGTTCGGTGACGTAGTCGTAAGGCTAGTACACGAGAGCACCACTCTTTACCTGTTCACGTGTCCAACAGGTTTGCCCTCCTCAGTGAAACCCCTACTGAGCAGCCTGTTGAAAGAGCTCTGGTCATAGGTGACTCTTTTTTATGACACGTGAAACTAGCTACCCCTTTAGAGACATCAGCAGCTAGAGTTATCTGTATCACCGGAGCCAGAGTGCCGGACATTGTAACGAATCTTAGTGAACTCGAGAGCCGCAGATTCTCTAGGATAGTTATTCATGTAGGGGCTAATGATATACGCCTTCGTCAGTCAGAGGTTACTAAGGCTAATTTTGTAGAGGTGGTTAGCGTGGCGAAGGCGATGTCCGATGCTGTAGTGTGCTCTGGCTCCATCTCAATGCGGCGAGGTGACCAAGCCTACAGCAGGTTATGGTCGCTGAACTACTGGCTGTCCAAGTGGTGCTCTAAAAACAACGTGGGCTATATAGACAACTGGACATCCTTTGAGGGTAAGCCTGGCCTTTTAGGATGGGACGGTGTCCATCCCACTCGGGAGGGTGCTGCTCTCATCTCCTGCAACATTGCCCCGATTGGTTAGGGGCTGACTATCCAGAGCAGGGGTCAGGCAGCAGACAGACCGGCTTAACCAACTGTCTGCTGGTAGCCATGCACCGTCACCCAGAACCCACATTATTGAAACTGTGTCTGTTACTCGCATCTATCCTAAATGTAAACGCTCTCGAAAAGACTGTTTTAATAACCTCATTAGTATAAACACAGATAGCTGGCAAAGAAATAACAACCTTAGACTAAAGCTAGGATTACTTAACATTAGATCACTTACAAACAAAGCAGTGATTGTAAATGAAATGATCACTGATAAACGCTTACACGCTCTCTGTCTCACTGAGACTTGGATTGACCTGATGAATATTTAGCCTTAAATGAAGCCTCACCTCCTGGATGCAGTCATGCTAATCGCCCTCGTCCTAATGGTCGGGGGAGGCATAGCCACAATTTTTGACAAAGAGCTAGGTGTTACAACTAAATCCCATTACAGGGCTAATGAAATACTGATTCTTAATGTGACTGATCCATCATTATGGAAGTCAAAACCACACTCTTTTCAGCTTATCACTATTTACCTCCCTCCTGGTCCCTATTCAGAATTTCTTCAGGAATTTGCTAACTTTCTTTCCTGCTTACTACTGTCAACAGATAAGGCTTTAATTGTAGGTGATTTCAATATTCACTTTGACAATGAGCAGGATCCACTTATAATTGCTTTCGAGTCCATCTTAGAATCCATGGGTATCACTCAGAATGTGATGGGACCAACCCACCGCTGTAATCATACTTTAGATCTAATATTAACATTTGATATCAAAATAGATAACCTTGATGTTTTCCCCCAAAGTGATTCGATTTCAGATCACTATCTTTTAGTATTTGAGCTATCTCTAATAAATAAAATCCTTCTGCCTCGTTATCACACTAAGCACACTATCACATCTGCTACTCCAGCTGCGTTTATTAAAAACCTACCAGACTTAAAATTTAATACACCTATGGAGATAAATCATCTTGTGTAAATGAGCAATTAGAATGTGTGCTTCGCTCAACCCTGGACATGACTGCCCCTGCTAGGGTCAAACGTATTAGGGAAAAAAGGCTAGCACCATGGTATAATGACCACACCCCTACCTTAAAGCAAAGAACATGGCATTTAGAGCACAAGTGGAGACATAGTAAATTGGAGGTGTTTAAGATTGCTTGGAGGGACAGCATGGCAGAGTATAAGCATGCCCTCACTAAAGCTAAGGCTGCATACACCTCTTAAATCATAGAGAAAAATAAGAATAATCCAAGATTTCTCTTTAATACAGTCTCCAAATTACCAAAAAAAACCACAGAAAGTGATTCTCACGTTCTGTGTAATTTTAACAGTAATGATTTCATGACTTTCTTTAATAATAAGATAGAAAACATTAGGCATAAAACTCAATGCTCATCACATCACCAAACTATTCAGCCACCTTCCAGATGCAGCACTAGTGAAGACATCAGTTTAATAATCTTTTACCCCAATTACTAATACTGAACTATCCGCACTGATCAGCTCGTCTAAGTCATCAACATGTTTATTAGATCCAATTCCTACACGTTCACTCAAACAAGTATTACCCAGTGTTATAGAGCCAGTGTTAGTTATTTTAAATTCATCCCTTACCTTTGGTTATGTGCCCAAATCCTTTAAGTGTGCCGTTATCAAACCACTGATTAAAAAAAGCCAATCCTGACCCTTGTGTGATATCTAATTCTAGACCAATTTCAAATCTACCATTTCTGTAAAAGATCTTAGAAAAAGCCGTCTATTAGCAGCTCTGCAGTTACCTCCAAAGGAAGGAAATTTATGAAACATTTCAGTCTGGCATCATAGTACTGAAACAGCATTAATTAGGGTACTAAATGACTTGTTAATGTCCTCAGATAAGGGTTGTGTTTCTTTTCTTGTTCTGTTAGATTTAAGTGCAGCATTTGACACTATAGATCATGATGTTTTACTAAACAGACTAGAAAATATTGTAGGTATTAAGGGATTAGCACTTTCTTGGTTTAAATCCTACTTAACCGACCGGTACCAGTTTGTTCATATAAATAATCTAAGGTCTAAGCTCTCAAAAGTGAAGTATGGCGTGCCTCAGGGGTCAGTGCTTGGCCCGCTTTTATTCTCTCTGTACATGCTGCCACTTGGCTCAGTTATTCGTAAACATGGCATTAGTTTCCACTGCTATGCAGATGATACACAGCTGTACATATCAGCCAAACCTAATGACAGCCTTACAATCAACAAAATCGAGGACTGTGTAAAGGAAATAAAAGATTGGATGTCATTTCATTTTCTTTTACTTAACTCAGATGAAACTGAGGTTCTATTAGTAGGACCCAAGGCTTTGAGAGACAGGTTGTCTACATTTATCTTAAATCTAGATGGCTGTTCAGTATTGCCCAGTCCATCTGTAAAAAACTTAGGGGTCACATTTGATTCAGATCTCTCCTTTGATGCGCACATTAGCAGCATCACTCAAATTGCTTTTTTTCAATTACGTAAATATCGCTAAACTTAGAAATATCCTCTCTTTTAAAGATGCAGAGAAACTTATTCATGCGTTTATAACTTCAAGGTTGGGTTACTGTAACGCCTTACTTACTGGATGCTCTAGTAAATCTATAAACAAACTTTAATTAGTTCAGAATGCAGCCGCCCGAGTGCTAACTCGAACTAGAAAGTTTGATCATATCACTCCTGTTCTATCATCACTACACTGGTTACCAGTTAAATTCTGCATTGATTACAAAATACTTCTTTTAACTTATAAAGCTCTACATGGCTTGGCCCCACATTATCTGAGTGAACTCTTAGAGTTTTACATTCCAACTCGTCTACTTCGTGCGCAGGGTACAGGACTTCTTTTAGTTCCTAGACTTAAAAAAGTCACAGCACGGGGAAAGGCTTTCTCATACATGGCCCCCCAACTATGGAATAAACTTCCCACTTTAGTTCGAGACTCAGACACTCTCCAAAATTTTAAGTCTAGGCTAAAGACATACCTATTTGCGCAGGCTTTTGACTAGATTTAGACCAGAATGCATGGCTTGGTTCACTGGGGCCGGAGTCTGGAGTCATGTCTGGCCTGCCTGCCTTATCCGTTAGCCGGGAGTGTTGAGTGGGCGGTCTGGCTGAACTGGGCTTCGGTCCTCGTGATCTTGACTCGTGCATCCTTGCTGTAGACTAAGGGCAGAGCTGGGGGTTCATAGTCAAAGAGTCTTATGATGATCAAAGACGTTGGGTTGCTGTTTTCTGCCTCCCATGGGGTTGCCAATGCCAATGTGATCCCTCTTGGCTGTGTTACCTACCAGTTCTCCTCTTTCTAGCTATGCTGCTATAGCTAATGCTGCCAGGGTCTCATGCTACACATGGCATCAGTGATTGTTAATAGACACTGTGCTCTTAATCAATAACTAATTACATTTTCTGCTTTCTCTCCGAGCTGTGTTCCGGTACCAGTTCCTGCCCCACACATGATGTTCATCTGCTGCAGCTTCACTCAAGCTGCTTCTGTCATCAGCTCCAGTCCTATCATACCCAGGCCACTTAACGCCGATGTGCATGCTTCACATTTTATTCTAACTATGACTCCATGACTTTAGTTTCGTTGTTAGATTTATCATCTACGCTGCCCAAGGGGGTTGGGTCCCTTTTTGAGTCTTGGTCCTTCCAAGGTTTCTTCCTATAACACTCAGGGAGTTTTTCCTTGCCACTGTCGCCCTAGGCTTGCTCTATTTGGGATTGGACGTAGTTATTAGGAGATAATCTAAACTTGTAAAGTTGCTTTGAGACATGCCTCCATTGTTAAAAAGCGCTATTATAAATAATCTGACTTGACTTGACTTGACTTGATTTTCAGTAATTCTATTAGTTAGAGACTTGTTACTAAACAGTTACATATATGAAACACCTGTCATTATGCCTTACTTTTGAGTGGAGGGAAAAAGCAGAGAGAATATTGTGGCACATATTATTGTAAAACTGGTTGTCTCTGGAGCTGTGAGGCGACAGCGCAAAGCACTTGCAGCACCGAGCCGCCATCGTTCACAGTTTTTGCAGTTGTAACTGACAGTAACATGCACTGGTCTGGGTAGAAGTGTAATGCATTGAAGATAGGGTTGGGTATCAAAAACCAGTTCCAAAATCCCAAGAACAGAGTATTCATTAGAAAACAGAATTTTAATTCCGAATATCGGTTCCTACTAATGCATTTCATGCTTCAAATACATGGCCCTGATTTGTATATAAATGCATCTGTATTAAGGAGGAACCTAACTGCCGGAGTCGGTGTCATGTGATCATGTACGTCAATAAAGTAGTTTGTTTTGATACGCTCCACTGTAGCATTACGCTCAGAAGCGCACCAAAGTTTGGCTCTACTTTGAGAGAAAATGAAGAGGCTAAATGCAATGTGTGTGGAAAGTTGATCTGTGGGAAGGGTGATTGCACCTCCAACATGGCAAAGCATCGAAGACACTGAGGCATGACACTGAGATTCAGGTGTACCAGGTTCGACCGACTCCGGTCTCCTAGCCCGAATGCTGAATTAGCGGGGACAGTCTAAAACGCCTCAGTTACTACTGGTGAAAAATAATCTCTACTGCTGAAATGATGAAGATTATGTTAAGCTTTTTTCTTTCCATTTAAACCTAATAAGTAAAAAGCTTAACATAAAAATGATTACTTTCCTTTTGGACCACATGTTCATTATTTCAGCACTAGAGAGTACTTGTGACCAGCAGTAACTGACAGAAGTTTGGTGTTCCTAGGCTACTGCCTTAAGACATTAAGTCACTTTAAGATTTCTACTTATAATAGGTTTAAATGGGAAGAGAAACCATTAACGTAAAATCCATTACTTTGAAGCTGAAACACAAAAAATTTAAGATATTCTTTAAACCTAAATATTTGACACCTTTTTTCACCATTTTGGAATTGAAACTTGAAATCGATATGACTCAGAATCGATCAAATGCTAAACAATACCCAACGCTAATTGAAGATGAGGTAGGGTTAGAGTGCAGGGAGCACTATGGAGTGTGGTTACAGCTTTGGGGTGGAAACTGTTCAGTAATCTGGATGTACGTTTCTGAAGGCAGCAAGACAAGATCAACAGGTGGAGACAGGAGTGTGAGGGGTCTGTGATCATGCATTCTCAGGGCTGCACCGATGGCTCTTTGCAGAGCTTTCTTGTCAGTCGCAGAGCAGTTACAAACCAGAGCAGAAAAAACCCCAGCAGATGTTCTGTAAGTCGACTCTCCTAAGATTCTTAGGAAGTAAAGCTGCTGCTGAGATTTCTTGACCAGCGAAATGGTGTTAGTTGGACCGTATACAGCGGGTGAAATAAGTATTGAACACGTCACCATTTTTCTCAGTAAACATATTTCTAGAGGTGCTATTGACATGAAATTTTCACCAGATGTCGATAACAACCCAAGTAATCCATACATACAAAGAAATCAAACCATAGATGTCCAGAAATTAAATTATGTGTAATTATGTGGAATGGCACAGGGAAAAAGTATTGAACACGTGAAGAAAGGGAGGTGCAAAAAGGCATGGAAAGCCAAGACACTGAGAGAGTTCAGCTGGTAATTAGAAAGCAATCCTGCCCCTTGTCAGTGCTAATTAATATCAGCTGGTTCAGTCCCAAATGATGGCCTGGTATCACACAAGAGACATCTCATGATGGGTAAAAGTAAAGAGCTCTCTCAAGACCTTCGCAACCTTATTATTGCAAACCATAATGATGGCATTGGTTACAGAAGGATTTCTAAACTTTTGAATGTTCCAGTGAGCACTGTTGGGGCCATAATCCGGAAGTGGAAAGAACATCATTTCACCATAAACCGACCATGACCAGGTGCTCCTCGCAAGATTTCTGACAGAGGAGTGAAAAGAATTATCAGAAGAGTTGTCCAGGAGCCAAGGACCACTTGTGGAGAGCTTCAGAAAGACCTGGAATCCTGGGGACTTAGCAGGTACAAAACTGTTTCAAAAAAACAATAAGTAAGGTAATGCACTCAAACCCGCCATGGCCTGTATGCACGCTCACCACGCAAGACTCAGGACTCCATTGCTGAAAAAAAAAAAAGGCCTGTTGAAGGCTCGGTTTTTTTAAAGTTTGCTGCCACCAACATTTAGACAAGCCCTTGTGAAATACTGGGAGAAATATAGTCCTGGTCAGATGTAGACCAAAATTGAACTCTTTGGATGCCATAATACACATCATTGTTTGGAGGTCAAATGGCACTGCACATCCACCCAAAAAACACACCATAACCACAGTGAAGTTTGGAGGTGGGAAACATCCATGGCGTTTTGGGGGCTGTTTTTCAGCATATTTGGTACTGGGCAAACTTCAAATAATTGAAAGGAAGGATTGAAATGGAAAAAAATGTACAGAGACATTCTTGATAAAAAAATCTGCTGTCATTCTACTAGGATGATGAAGATTTGAAACGTTTGGGTGGACATTTTCAGCAAGACAGACAATGACCCCAAACACAGCCAAAGCCAAACACAGCAAACCAAACACACAGTTTGAAAACTCTTAAATTGGTTTTTCAGAGAGAGAAAAGAAAAATAAGCTGCTAGAATGGCCCAGCCAATCACCTGACTTGAATCCAATAGAAAATCTATGGAAAGAACTAAAGATCAGAGTTCATAGAAGAGGCCCACGAAACCTTCAAGATTTGAAGACTGTTTGTGTGGAAGAATGGGCCAAAATCACACCTGAGCAATGCATGCGACTAGTTTCTCCATACAGGAGGCGTCTTGAAGCTGTCATTGCCAACAAAGGCTTTATCATAAATTTCAGTGAGCGTGTTCAATACTTTTTCCCTGTGCCATTCCACATAATTACACATAATTTAATTTCTGGACATCTATGGTTTGATTTCTTTGCATGTATGGATTACTTGGGTTGTTACCGACATCTGGTGAAAATTTCATGTCAATAGCACCTCTAGAAATATGTTTACTGAGAAAAATGGTGACGTGTTCAATACTTATTTCACCCGCTGTAAGATTGTCTTCCAAGGAACTTCCACTGTTTCTCCATTAACATAGTGTGGAGCCAGGTGTCCACAACTCTTACTGAAGTCAACACCCAGTACATTTACATTCATTCATTCATTCATTTAGCAGACACTCTAGTCCAGTGACTTACAACTGATGCAATCCTACAATCCAAGAAATTATGGGTTAAAGGTCTTGCTCAAGGACCCAACAATGGCAGCTTGACAGAGAAAGGGAATGAACCCTAGACCTTCTGGTCCACAGTCGAGTATGTTCATCCTTAAGCCACCTCTAAGTTTTCTTAGTGTTGAGTTCCAGGTTATTATCAGATGACCTCTTCATTAGCCTGCGACTTTATCTGTGTAGACTGACTTATCATCCTCAGAGATCAGCCACACCACAACTATGTCACCAGCTATCCTGTTTGAGCTGTGAACTGGTCGACCAGTTGTTGGTACACAGTTGTAGGTTTACAAAGCATTGAGGGTGCTCAGAACACAGCCGTGAGGAGTTCCAATGTAAGGGTTAGGGACTGCTGGGCACCCAACCAAGCCATAAGAAAGGGGATTTTAGTTCAGTTTCTAACTGTGAGAAATTCACAGCCCTCATCGTGAGCCCTCACAGACAACGTGTGCATACATAACAATACTGACAAGATGAACATTAAAAAAAATTATTAAAAAACAAATTTCTATGTCCTATTGCCAGTTTAGATTAGTTGCTTAGAAACATTTTGGTCAACACTATCTATGTGTAACTGAATTATTCGAATTGAGTCTTACCTTCTTGGTACGATGGTAAATTCGAAAGACCAAGAAGAGTGTGATGAGGTAGAATCCAGCAAACACATACTGACCCAGTTTGATATTCAGCCCATGGTCCGTGATATAGTACAGCCCAGTGAAAATGTACACAAAGCCTGCTGGATATCTGAGAAACACATACAGCAGCGATCAGAGATCCTGCCAAGAACTACTACAAAGATCATCAATCAGAAGTTATTCATAATGACCTATGGAGCTTTCTTGTGTATGAGCCAATAAAGTCAACTAAAGTCCTCAACCTGTCTGGTTTTGAAGAAGAAAGTAATATCAGCATAAATGAGTTCATTGAACACCTAACAGATTGAAGTCCTATTGAATTATCTTAGGCAACACAGTTGTTTGTCACTTAAAGTCCACAATACGTTCTGTGAAATTATGCATTAGGCAATCTTGACGTTGTTTGAACGTCATATCATATATACATGCTTATATGCAGCACGTCCCCAAGATGCTGACCTTCGACTAACAAACTTTCAAACGTACGTGCACAATACATTGAAAATGATTTAAATAAGTACAATAACTGTGGCGGAATTTCAAGTTGCGCGTCAGCTCAGTCAGTTAGTTCACATTTCTGGCTCTTAACAGAGGCGAGCAGAACGTTGATGTTTACTCTGTCTCAGTCATATTTACATTTACAGCATTTAGCAGACACCCTTATCCAGAGTGACTTGCAATTGATACAATATTACAATCCAAGCAATTGTGGGTTAAGGGCCTTGCTCAAGGACCCAACAGTGGCAGCTTGGCAGAGGTGGGATTTGAACCCTGTACCTTTTGGTCCATAGTCCAGTACCTTAACCACTAGGCTACCACAGTCCATATTTGGGCTTTATCATGCTTGGGCAGAAATCGGGAGATGAACACTAGAAGCCAGAACAGAGCAGACGTTTATTAAGAAACTGAAAAAAAAAAACCACTGGAGACCTGAGTGCAATAAGGAAACTAAGACCTGAGCATACAGTCCACAACAGTCCAAAATGCAGCAAACGGGAATGGTGTGACACATGCACGTGGAAACGTGAAACCGACACCATAACCACAATGTGCAGAGATGACATGGAAGGAGCGATGGACGCCAGGAAGTGTAGTCCAGTAGTACTGACCACATACCTCCTTTTTGTGGAATTATTTTTTTATTTTAAACCCAGAATGTATGGTGTTGAGGGTAAAAGCAGTGGTGATCTCTATAAGAACCAGCGAGCCATAACAATGGACACTAAAATCAAAGTAAGTGAGATCAGATGTTGGAGGCTCACAAGCTGGATGCTTAAGCTAAATATGTTGGCTATACAAACTTTTGGACATACGAACCCACTCTCAGAACGCAAGTGGTTCGTATTGAGGAGACTTACTGTACTACATATTAGAGCAAAGCTACATGGGATACTGTAATGTAAAGGTATTGACCCCATAACCAAAATACTACACACATACAGTATTGCTGCATGTCCCATCCTCAGCCGTCCTAGGCTGGGACATTTGCAACTGTTCTACCACCCACACATGGTTTGTGCACTGCAGAACGTAGATCCAAACTGTCTTATAACAGCATCGCTTATAAGGAGCACAAGATCAACCAAACGGTTCACGTTGGTTGACCACTCTGCGTTTTTGGTGGTCTCTTGCTGACTCATCTGGCTGCACACTGGGTTTTCTCACTGCGGGTTTGTTTGTCTCTCTGTGCGCTGGTTCATCCTGACACAGTGTGCACATTTCTCCTTAATGCTTAATTAACCTTTGTGCACCAGATGATCTCATTAAACTGCTGTGCTACACAAGTTAATATATCTGGCAAGGCAATACATGGGTTACATAGGTACCTTAGTACTACTGATAATAATCCTTTTGGGTTACAGACATGCGGCGCAAACCTGCATATAAAACAGCAAACTAAGCTCTGTGACAAGTCCTGCCCTGAGCTTAAAATTGGTGATCTGGCTGGCTGAATGAAACTCACACCAGAGGCCCCGTGTCCCCTTTAAGCTGGGTGTAGTCATACGTCCCATTGATGACACCCTCCACCTCATCCATGTAGGCTTTCCAGTCAATCTCTGTATCTGAAATAGAGCAAACATGGACGGATATGACAACATTCATTCAACCTATTAACGTGGGCTACTTTGTCATGGTAAAACAGTGTAGTTTCTTTGAAGACATGCATGCAGAATCAGAAAAACACGCACCAATGATCATGACTTTAGATTACTTCTGTAACACTGTAGTCCAATTGGTATGGTTTTTCAAAATGTTTCCAAGTTCAATACTTCTCTGTTTTGCAGGCATTTTTGTTTTGCAATGCCACAGTGTAACTAAATTTCGTGCAACAGTTTTAATGTCTTTTTAACGACAGTTTGTTAAATCTTTAAGCGTTCGAGTAATTAGGTTACACTTTACAAGACTTTCAGTGGAGTTTCCTGTCAGCAAACTCGTTCAGGCGTTGACATATTCATGCCATCTGTTACATGTGTTCAAAATAACACTCACACTCCCCTCACACCTCCACGAGGAACAGCGTTACAGGATTAGCATCCTCAGACTGTCTGATATCTCTCTGATATTGTTTACTAACAAATATATCCAACAAAGCATTATTTTTCTTTCTATACAACTTCATACGGACTGTCCCACGTCTTCATAACTGGTGAGCCGTTAGCTCGTTAGCTTGCAATATACTTACACGCTACTTTCTGAATGACCCAGACGTTGATGCCTATCTCCAAGCACCAGAGCACGGCCGCGATGAGCAGCGTATACTGTGGCTTGAACAGGATTAAATGCTTGTCCTGCCATACTGAGTTCATAAATGTGTACAGTCGGGACGGAGCAGAAGACTTCTTCTTGCTTGGAGCCATATTTGCCCAAGACAGTGCACACTGACAGGTTAGAATGTCTTTCTTCGGCTTTAGCGAGTTTGGTGTTTGGGAGCCACCTACGGACCTGGAGGGTACAATGGCGCCTCAGATACAGAGCGTCCCATAAGCACAGCTTTATGGGAACCCGTTTTGGCGTTAATTCTTTGAGGCATAGATTCAGCAAGGTGCTGGAAACATTTCCCAGAGATTCTGGTCCATATTGACGTCTGTCTACCATTCCACCACATCCCAGAGTTGCTCTATTGGATTGAGATATGGTGACTTTGGAGGTCATTTGCGTACATTTGAGTGAACTCGTTGTCACGTTCAAGAAGTTTGAAATGTTTTGAGCTTTCCCAGGAAAAAAATGTACTGTGAATTTTCATAGTAAAACTGTGAATTGCTTGACAGCTTTAATGTGAACTTTCACAGTTTGACCATGAAGTTCTACTATGAATTTTTGATGGTAATTTGGCCACTTCATGGTTCTACTGTCAAATTTCAGAGTACATTTTTTCAAGGATTCCTCTGGTCCATATTGACATCTATCTCCCGTTCCACCACATCCCAGAGTTGCTCTATTGGATTGAGATATGGTGACTTTGGAGGTCATTTGCTTACATTTGAGTGAACTCGTTGTCACGTTCAAGAAGTTTGAAATGTTTTGAGCTTTCCCAGGAAAAAATGTACTGTGAATTTTCATAGTAAAACTGTGAATTGCTTGACAGCTTTAATGTGAACTTTCACAGTTTGACCATGAAGTTCTACTATGAATTTTTGATGGTAATTTGGCCACTTCATGGTTATACTGTCAAATTTCATAGTACAACTCTAAAGTTGGTAGACTATGAACTGACCATGAATTATTTCACAGTTGTACTATGAATTTTGGTGGTAATTTGGCCACTTCATCGTTCTATTGGCCACTACTGTCAAATTTCACAGTACATTTTTCTCTGGGTTGTGACAAGGCACGTTAACTTGCAGGAAGGAGCCATCAGAAGATGGTAATTTGTGGTAATAAAGGGATGAACATGGTCAGAAGCAATATTCAGGTAGGCTGTGTTGTTTAAACGATGTTTAACGATGGTACTATACCACAGCAGCAGCCTGAACGTTAATATAAGGCAGGATGGATCCATGCTTGTTATTTACACCAAATTCTGACCCTACTGATGTTTCTGATGCAGCAGAAATTGAGACTCATCAAGACCAGGGGATGTTTTTCCAATCTTCTATCGTCCACTTGTATTCCCCATTCTGACACCCTGTCAGGTTGTTCCTGCCTTATATATGCGTATACATGCGAATATACGAATTTCAAATTTATTGTGGTTTTGTGGTCTTGTCGTGCACATGCAACAGTTTGCTGGTTATGCTGGTAAACAAACACAGCTTTGCCAAATGTGTTTGTCCAAAACATATGATGGTCATTGCTGGATTTTTTTAAAAGCAGGGTATATAATCTACACAAAGGCATATTAGCAAAACAGGAGGCGAAAGGTCACAAGGGGACCAGCAACTAGTACTGTTAAAAATATTGCTCAGTGAAGCATTTCTTTCAGCTGTAATCTCGGGATTTCTTGGGCTAATGTTTCAAATATGCTTGTCATCTGTAGCAGATATAGCAGATGTAGGACGCTGTCTTCCTTTCCTGGGGTGATCTTCATAAGGAACAGTTTCATTGTAGCGTTTGATGGTTTTGACCACGTCACCACTACTGGCACCACTTTTGCCATTTTCTTAAATGATTGGCTATTGTAGTAATTATGAACTGACATGTTTTCTTGCTTAGTTCAGTTTACTTTACAATATTATTGATTATTAAAGCAGAAAATAAAGAAAGATTTATTCCAACTATGAAGTATTCACTCTACCATGCCACAACATAAATGATCATCTCAGGTGGAAAGAAGGTTTTAAGTAAAGTATACAGTACCTCTGGCACCTACAATCACTTGCAATCACTCTTGCACACAATGTGTCACCTATATTCACTTTGCAGTTAGTCTGCTTGTTAATACAAAATTGGGATGTAGGTTTAAGAAAATAAAAAAATGTTTAAAAAAAAACTATGAATAAACATTTTGCATGGATGAACCTGACTACTTACAGTGGTGCTTGAAAATTTGTGAACCATTTAGAATTTTTCATTTTTCAATTTTCACACAAGTCCTAAAAGTAGATAAAGAAAACCCAGTTAAACAAATGAGACAAAAATATTATACTTGGTCATTTATTTATTAAGGAAAATGATCCAATATTAGATATTAGTGAGTGGCAAAAGTATGTGAACCTCTAGGATTAGCAGTTAATTTCAAGGTGAACTTGAATGAGGCAGGTGTTTTCAATCAATGAGATGACAATCAGGTGTGAGTGGGCACCCTGTTTTATTTAAAGAACTGGGCTCTATCAAAGTCTGCTCTTCACAACACATGTTTGTGGAAGTATATCATGGCATGAACAAAGGAGATTTCTGAGGATCAGGTTGGAAAAGGTTACAAAACTATCTCTAGAAAGATTGGACTCCACCAATCCACAGTCAGACAGACCCCAGGGTAACTTCTAAGCAACTGAAGTCTTCTCTCACATTGGCTAATGTTAATATTCATGAGTCCACCATCAGAAGAACACTGAACAACAATGGTGTGCATGGCAGGGTTGCAAGGAGAAAGCCACTGCTCTCCAAAAAGAACATTGCTGCTCGTCTGCAGTTTGCTAAAGATCATGTGGAAAAGCCAGAAGGCTATTAGAAGAATGTTTTGTGGACGGATCTTTTAAACACTTTTTGGTTTAAAAGAAAAGCATTATGGTTGGAGAAGGGAAAACACTGCATTCCGGCATAAGAACCTTATCCCATCTGTGAAACATGGTGGTGGTAGTATCATGGTTTGGGCCTGTTTTGCTGCATCTGGGCCAGGACAGCTTGCCATCATTGATGGAACAATGAATTCTAAATTATATCAGAGAATTCTAAAGGAAGATGTCAGGATGTCTGTCCATGAACTGAATACCAAAGAATGGTTAAAGAAGAATAAAGTTAATGTTTGTAATGGCCAAGTCAAAGTCCTGACCTTAATCCAATCGAAATGTTGTGGAAGGACCTGAAGCACGCAGTTAATGTGAGGAAACCCACCAACATCCCAGAGCTGAAGCTGTTCTGTACGGAGGAATGAGATAAAATTACTCTAAGCCGGTGTGCAGGACTGATCAACAGTTACAGGAAACGTTTAGTTGCAGTTATTGCTGCACAGGGGGGTCACACCAGATACTGAAAGCAAAGGTTCACATACTTTTGCCACTCACTAATATGTAATATTGGATGATTTTGGATCCAATATTACATATTGGATGAATGACCAGGTATAACATTTTGTCTCATTTGTTGAACTGGATTCTCTTTATCTTCTTTTAGGGTTTTGTGTGAAAATCTGATGATGTTTTAGGTCATATTTATGCAGATGTAACGATGATACAAGGCCTCCAGTTTGCATCTATCTGGTTTACCTCCCCCTGTCTCTCTTCTGTTTCGACAGCAGGTGGGGCTGTTGTCACCTGCTGTCCTTTCCTATAAACACCTGTCTTCCTGTTCACTTTCTTGTCTGGCTTCTTCACTCCCTGGTTTGTCTTTGCTCTGTGTGCTCCTGTCTCCCTTGCTAGTCTGTGTATCTTGGTCTCTGTTTCCTTGTCTTGTCTTTTATTTCCTTCTACCTTTTGTTCTATGTCTAGCTGTGTTTCATTGTTAGCCTTTCTGATGGTGTTTGTTTGTTAGCACGTTAGCTCATTGTTTGTACTACCTGCCTTCGGCTTGTCAGTTGTATTGTATGTTGTTGCTTATTAGCTGTTCCTTGTTAGCCCTGTTCGTTGTATTAGTTTTGTTGGTATCTTTGAGGTTAGCTTATAGTTGTTCTCTTTGTCCTGTCATCACTATGTTCATTGTAAATAAACCTTTCACACTTGCACTTACTTCTGTCCCCATTGCCCCTCTTTGCCCTGAATGTGACAGCAGAAATATAGAAAATTCTAAAGGGTTCACAAACTTTCAAGCACCCACTGTATATTTATTTAAGAATCAAACCTACAGTTATTTTAATGTGAGCCTTTAAGTGTAAATTGCTATACAAACAGAATTATATGGTTTTCAGTAAATATATACAAACTTGACTAGTAGCCTACTTCATTCTTGTCTTTTTAACATGGAGTGTATCTCTAGTGAATATGTCCATGCAGATGGACGAAACATTGGACTCAAGTATTTTGTGCAGAGTTTTTTATGGACTTTAATCAAATTAGATGTGAAAGATTTAACTCCACACTTCCACATAATCGCTGTAGTCTGTGATTATGCTTCAATCACTGAGGTACTTCATAGTGCATTTCAAGTATTATTATGTTTAAAACAACCTAAATACAGACGTTTTGTTGTACATGACTCATCAAACTGTTCACGTGAAGTAGTACATGCATCAGGTAATAATTAAAAGAATACAATCAACCATAATAATAATGTGTTTATGTATGAGTTAAAGCGGTAGCAAAATGTATGATAACTCAGTTTAATAAAAGCAATTCTCAGTCATAAGGGGAATAACTAACAGTCCGCTAAAATCACAATAAATCAATAGGGTTCTGTTTAAAGAGAAAAGTTACGATAGTTAACTGTAAAGTTCATAAGATATCACTGTCAGTGTGTTCTTTCAGGCACTCACAGTGAGTAAAAAATATTACAACCGCAATAAAATTGTATCACTGCTTATTGAAAAAATGGGCTTGTTATCTCCGTTTTGTCTTTAAATTTAAAACCATACACATAAAAATGCACGTATAGTACTGTCACCAGAGGGCAGAGTAAGACAAGTGATTCAGTCAATTTTACCCCTTCTGTCAACTTTCTGTTATTAATATATAAAGTACTATCATATGAAAAGCATGGTTCATTTCAGTATAAGGATTGCTGTGTAATCAGTCACTGCTACACTGAAAGCGTGGTTGTATTCTCTTCAGATATGCAGCAAATCTGTGACTGTGAAGCACTTACGAGTCTTTCAGGTGGATATTGTTCAGCTATGTATGGGACAACAATCTCACAAGCTTTAAACTAAGATGGCCTGTATGGCAGTGTGGCCTCTTCTGAAAAAACACCACATTTGAGTCATTGAAACCCAAGTACTATGGTAAAACCCAAACACAGCGCATCATCCACCTCCAGTGAAGCATGGTGGTGTACCCTCTAAATCTCTGTGGGTCCCAGTATGACAAGTAGTCTAAAAATGGCCTTTATTATAGTTATTCATTTTCAGACCAGCTTATTTTTTTTCAATTTGAGTCCAACTGTGTAAATAACGAAAAAATGTTTTAATATTTTTTGATTTCAGGTTGTAAGACAAAAAGTGATTGTTTGAAATGGGGGAAGATGATTGTGTTTATGCACTATATATCATAATTAAGTTTATTCTCTGCAGAGGTTAACTTCTTGTAGTTTCAGAAATCAAGCTGTACTTGTGACATGTTTTCACACATGTAAAAAATACCTGATTTTGTTCACTCTTTAATTACAAGTATTTACTCAATCTTAATGAATACTATAAATTGCCCATAGATGTGGTGCATACAAGATCAGCTACTGGGAAATTGGTAGTAGATGATACCTAATAAATACAATGAAAAACAAAATACATTAAATAAGGAATGAAAATAAATTTAAATGAAAATTATGTTATAATAGTATTCATGGTTATAAACCATTTATAAACCATATCAATCTACTTTGAATAGGATGTTTTGTGGTCGGATCTTTTAAACAACTTTTGGTTAAAAGAAAAGCGTATGGTTGGCGAAGGGGAAAAACACTGCATTACAGACATAAGAACCTATCCATGTTGAAACATGATTGGTGTATCATGGTTTGGCTTTTTTTGCGTTGCATCTGGGCCAGGACGGCTACCCATCATTGAGGAACAATGAATTCTTAAATTTATATCAGGACAATTCTAAAGGAAGATGTCAGGATGTTTGTCCATGGAAACTGAAATAACCAAAGAATGTTAAAGAAGAATAAAGTTAAGTTTTGGAATGGCGAAGTCAAATGTCCTGACCTTAATCCAATCGAAATGTTGTGGAAGGGACCGGAAGCAAGCTGTGAAGGTGAGGAAACCCACCAACACCCAGAGAGTTGAAGCTGTTCTGTACACATAAATTACATGTCAAGTCAAGTCAAGTCAGATCTATTTTATATAGCGCTTTTTCATGGAGATTGTCTCAAAGCAACTTTACAAGTTTAGATATCTCTAACAACTACGTTCTATTCCCAAATTGAGCAAGCTAGGGCGACAGAGGCAGGAAAAAAATCCCTGAGTGTACAGGAGAAGAAACCTTAGGAGGACAAGGACTCAAAAAAAGGGACCCAAACATCCTGGGCGGCGATTAGATGATAAAATCTAAGAGCGAAACCCAAGTTCATGGCGTCAAAGTCGAATAAAATGTGGAAGTTATGCCACATCGGCATTAAGTGGGCCCCGGGTATGGTGGGGCTGGAGCTGTGACGAAGCAGCTTGAGTGGAGTTGCGCTGAGTATGAACATCATTGTGTGGGGCTGGAACCGGAACAGGAACACGCTGGAGAGAAAAACAGTAATGCAATTAGTTTTGATTAAGAAGCACAGTTCTATTAACAATCACTGAGGCCTGTATAGCATGAGACCCCGCACGGCAGCATTAGCTATAGCAGCATAGCTAGAAAGAGGAGAAACTGGAGGAACACAGCCAAGAGGGATCACATGAGGACATTTGCAACCCCAGGGGAGGCAGAAGGCAGCAAACCCCAACGTCTCGATCACACAAGGACTCTGTGACTATGTGATCCCCCAGCTTGCCCTTATTCTAAGGCAAGATTGCATGAGTCAAGATCAAGAGGGACCGAAGCCCAGTTCAGCCAGGACTGCCCACTCGACACTCACGGCTAGCGACAAGGCAGGCAGGGCCAGATATGACTCCAGAATCCGGCCCCAGCAGTGACCACGCCATGCAGCCTGGTCTAAATCTAGTCAAAAGCCTGCGTAAAAAGATGTCTTTAGCCTAGACTTAAAAACTTTTGGAGAGTGTCTGAATCATCGA
This sequence comes from Ancistrus triradiatus, assembly GCA_025084515.1. NCBI lineage: Eukaryota > Metazoa > Chordata > Actinopteri > Siluriformes > Loricariidae > Ancistrus > Ancistrus triradiatus. Next base: position 265,858 of record JAJAGP010000807.1, on the reverse strand, counting down.
ACGAAAGTGGGAAGTTATGCCATAGTTGGGGGCATGTATGAGAAACCCTTTCCCCTGCTGGGACTTTTTTAATTCTAGGAGGAACTAAAAAAGTCCTGCACCCTGCGAAACAAAAGTAGATGAGTTGGATTGTAAAACTCTAAGAGCCACTCAGATAATGTGGGGCCAGGCCAGTAGAGCTTTATACGTTTATAAGAAGTATTTTGTAATTCAATGCGGAATTTGACGGGTAACCAGTGTAGTGATGATAGTGATAAAACAGGAGTGATATGATCAAATGATCAGCAGTTTATAAGTGGATCTGATCATGTCAAAGTGAAAACGATTGAAATCACCTACAATTAAAGCCTTATCTGTTGACAGTAGTAAGCAGGAAAGAAAGTTAGCAAATTCCTGAAGAAATTCAATAGGGGCCAGGAGGACGGTAAATAGTGATGATTACCGTGTATGAAAAAGTTGGGCACCCCTGATAAATTTTCATTGATTTTAGTTGATAAATCATTGGTTGTCAGATCAGCAACTTGAGTTCAATATATCTATAGCAGATGAGCACAGTGATATTGAGAAGTGAAATGAAGTTTATAGGATTCAGAAAGGTGCAGTAATTATTTCAAACAAAATTAGGCACAGGTGCATAAATTTGGGCACCCCAACAGAAAAATGACATCAACATTAGTAGATCCTACTTTGTGAAATAACAGCCGCTAAACGCTTCCTACAGCTTCCAGTCTGGATTCTGGTTGAAGGTGCTTTGGACCATTCTTCTTTAGAAACATCTCCAGTTCAGTCATGTTTGATGGTTTCCGAGCATGGACAGCCCACATTTTCAGTAATATTCATGTCTGGGGGACTGATATGGCCATTCCAGAACGTTGTACTGGTTCCTCTGCATGAATGCCTTAGTAGATTTTGAGCAGGGTTTGGGGCCGTTGGCCTCGGAGCAACTTTGTCACTGATTCTAGAACATTGTTCTCAAGAATCTGGAGATATTAACTACAATCCATGCGACCCTCAACTTTAACAAGATTCCTAGTACCTGCACTGGCCACACAGTCCCACAGCATGATGGAACCACCACCAAATTTTACTGTGGGTAGCAAGTGTTTGTCTTGGGATGCTGTGTTCTTTTTCCGCTCCTTGTTATGTCCAAATAACTTAATTTTAGTTTCATCAGTACACAGCACTTTATTCCAAAATGAAGCTGGATTGTCCAATGTGCTGTAGCACACCTCAAGTGACTCTGTTTGTGGCGTTTGTCTGCAGAAAAGGCTCTTCTGCAGTATCTCCCATACAGCCTCTCCTTGTGCAAAGTGCGCTGTATAGTTGAACGATGAACAGGAACTCGGCAGCAAGATGAGTTTAGGTCTTTGGAGGGTATGTGGCTTGGACTTGATGTTATCACCATCCTCGCCTAGCCTATCTGAACATTTTTCTTGGTCGCCAATCGGAGTTCCTTAACTGAATGTGCCTGTGGTCTCCATTGCCCCACTATGTTCCTCACAGTGGAAACTGACAGCTGAAATCTCTGAGAGGAGCTTTTCCTTTCCCGGAACCATGATGTGGAACAACTTTGTTTCAGGCCATTTTGGAGTTGTTTTGAGGCTTCCCATGTTGCCACTCTTCAGAGAAGATACAAAGAGGAGAAAAACTTCCAATTGGCCACCTTAACACTTTCTCATAGTTGGATTCACTTGTGTATGTAGATCAAGGGTCAATGAGCTTACAAAACAAATTTTGTGTTCTCATAATTAGTGCTAAAGGTATTCAAATGACAAGGGTGCCCAAATTTATGCACCTGCCTAATTTAGTTTGAATAATTACTGCACACTTTCTGTAAAACTTATAAACTTAATTTCACTTCTCAAATATCACGGTGTTCATCTGCTATATGATATATTTACCTGAAATTGCTGAGCTGGACAACCAATATTATAAAGAAAGTCATGAAAAAATTATCAGGGGGCCCAAACTTTCATACCACTGTAAGCGGAAAAGAGTGTGGTTTGACTTCCAGAACGGATGGAATCGTCACCATTAAGAATCAGTATTTCAAAAGAATTAGCCTTGTAATGGGATTTAAGTGTGTAACACTTACATAAATTACAAAATACATAATAAGGGATATAAAAATTAATCAAATGAAAATAATTGTTAAAGGGAGTCATGGTATTATAAACCATATCAATATACTGTGACTATGGACTTAAACATTTCATTTTACAGGGACCATCTGTTTTTAAGCACAACCTGATTAAATAAAAGTTAAACAGAATTTAATAGCCAAATACAGAGGAAATCTATAGAGATAGCTTTAATCGTAGACTGTCTTTTAAAGATTTCTGCATAAACTGTGACCTTGTTTGAAGTCAGTCTGTACATAATCCTCTCTTACTATATATGACATTCTTTTGAGCAATTGCGGTGTCCATGGAAACAAAAGCTGCATGCTGTAACTAAATGCATTTTAGTGAGATTATCATGATGCACAGAGAGAGAGACATAAAGATGATGATGAAAGACAAAAAGATGTGAGGCCAAGCAAATAGTTTGTGCAACAATGATTTATATGAAAGCTTTCACCCATGTGGCCTTCACTCTCCTGAGCCACAACCTTGAAATATTGTTTCTTTGTTGGTCTCGCTGTGAGGGTGGGAATAAAACTCTTCTGAGTAGTTTTGTTGTGGCACCTTAATACAGAGCAACATTGCCAGAACTTTGATATTTGTGATTACAAGTCACAGAATTATACAGTTTTGCACTTTGCATGCACTTTGTCTTGCTCTATCACTTACCAAGAAACGTTTCGTCTGACAAAACCTATGTCCAGATGAACAGATTCAACTTCTGGGATTTTTGAGCATGCATCAAGATGTTTTGACTCATAACCATTAATGACTTCCTGGAAAGTTTGGTTGCTGCATCAGTTCACTGTGCAAACTTGATTTGCATGCAAGACCCATGAGAAGAAAATCTTACTGACCTCAAAAATATCAATGTGTGAAGCAGACAACACAACATTTAGAGGCATACAATATTTACGTGCCATGGTTTGATAAATGAAAGAGAAAAAATCAGGAGAAGCGTTTTAAGAAAACACACACAGTTAAGCATGTGGATGGTTTAAGCATTAGTGTTGTATGTCACTCAGTGCCACTGTAAAGATCTTGCAGATACTGAGAATAATGAATTTTACTATATATAATAAGAAACACCATCATTAAAGAATTTTTAGCTGAAAAGAGGTATAATAATCCAAAACATGAACTAACATTTTACTATCATAAGAAATGAAAGAGTTGCATATTATCATTGTTCCAGGCAAACTTAATTTCTCATAATTATGATCATTATTATGATTTAATATCTCATAGTTTGGTTTCTTTTACTTTAAAGAAACCAAAAAGATGACACTGAGAAAAAGTGGCCCAATCTTCATAACTTCAAATTTCAAGGTTTGGGTTTGTGGCAGCCATCTTCCAGTAGAATCACAGTATAAATAATATTTAAGTACAGAAAATATTCAGCCATATTACCATCTCAACACATGTCTTGGATTTAAATAGATCATAACATAATCCTTATATCTATGGTCTAAATCTTTATTTTTTACTGTGGGACCATAATTTGAACTAATTCAGTAAAATTGTCCTTATATGTAATATAGGTTTTGATGTAAAAGGCCTGGTTTGGTCTGTACGTCTGGAGCTGCTTCAGGAGGAGGCAGCTGGACCCCCTGTTATAGCAGTGGTCCAATTGTGAGAAGTGAGAAGTTGATGAACGAGACATCTGGAGACAGCGATGAGGAGAATACAAGATGGCCACCATATTTTCCCTTGCTCTATTAACAGATGGATCCTTAAATACACCACACTGTTTAATATTCAGCTACGAGTCAAGCTTGGCAGAAGGCATGTGCAGCCACATTTGTCTTACACATTAATAAAATCATTTATGATACTGAATTCCGTTAGCTCACTGTACTGAAGTCATTACATGCATTAAGTGTTGGCTATGATTTCATAATTGTAAACAACTGAAATAACTCATTGTATCAGTTGGAACACTCATGCTTAAGTGCATTTGTTTATTGAACAAACCAACTTAACAACTTAGCCGACTACAATTAAGTGCCATTTACTTGGCTTTAATTACCAAGGTCTTAAGAATTATAATAAGGAATAAAAATCTCTCTTACATACATATGATTCATGACTGAATGACAGAACACTAGCGTAAGCAAGCCCTTGCAACACCTACTGACAGAAAAGAGAGTCACAGTCATGAAAGGCAGAAAACAACATTATAGTAATTACAGTGGTACATCGGTTCTCATTGTCTCATTACAGGTGCTCCCTGATTTACGATGGGGTTATGTTCTGACAAATCCATCATAAGTTAAATGTAATATGAACTGAGGAGTTTAATATAGTCTATACTCCATCATAGCAGAGCCTATTACACATTAACATGTTGCATAAATACTTATACATTAAACTACAGTTGGCCAAAACCATTAACACAAATCTTTTATAATAAAGTTTTGAAAATCTCATGGAATTTAGTAAGTAATGAATTGAAAGTAAAAGCAAAACACTTACTCTATTGATGAACTCAGGATGCTGGCATAACTGATAATGCAAACTACAGCCAAGAGGAATCAATTCCTATTTTCCTTTCAACCACCAATCCATCGTAGGAACATGCCCTCAAACACTCATACACACAATAAGAGCACTTTAGAAACACCTATTAGCCTAACACATATGTCTTTGGCAGGTCGGAGGAAACCGGAGTACCCTGAGTAAACCAACACAGACATGGGGAGGACATGCAAACTCCTCAAACTGGGGATGCTTGAGCTCTAAGGTGACCATGGTAACTGCTGTGCCACCGTGCCGCCCTCTTAATTCATTAGATTTGAAATAAAGTTGTATATCATATGCTGCAGTGCCACATGGACTCCTAGTATCCCACTGATGTATATAACAGAGCACTGGAATTACTTACTTAAATATATCTGTACCCAAGTAAAAGTGGCACGGTGGTGCAGTGGTTAGTGCTGTCACCTCACAGCTCCAGAAACCCAGGTCTAAATCTTGGCCTAGCCTCTGTCTGCATGGAGTTTGCATGTTCTCCCCATGCCAGCATGGGTTTCTCCCACATCCCAAAGACATGCGTAAGGTTAACTGGCATTTCCAAAGTGTCCAAGTGAGAGAGTGTGTGCTTGCCTTATGATGGCCTTGCACCCTGTGCTGCTCAATAGACACTAATCCATGAGAGGTTAGAATCAAACCAAGGATTTCTGTAGCCACCCCCATTTGAATGATATTAACTACTTACAAATGAAAATGTGTTTACTCTGGAGCTAATGCTATAATTTCTAACGGAATAAGGATTACAACACAAGGGTTTTCAGGCAACTCTGTAATCACACTGAAATATCCTCCATTGTGTAAAATAGCAATAAGCACAATTCGAGTCTAACTTGCTAAAATGTTAACCTCAGACTAAATGTACCCTTATCATTGGTGTAGCGATTCAACAGTTGCCTAGCAACTGCATTCCCATGACCTTAACCTCATATGGCAACCACAACCTGAGGTAACCCTCTCAAGAAAGCACAAATTTGGAGCTTTATATGAATGCACCAATTATTGTATCCCTTGTTTTCAGAAGACTTTTCTTAAAAATGTCCCAGGGTAAACATCTTAGAAGCTGCCAAATGCATCCTTGAAAGTTCTGATAACATTTTGGAATCTTGTTAGATTCCAGTCTTTACAGAACCAGCCAATGCAGAGGTGGTTGGGATGTGCTTTCATGGATTAATGGCTACAACCACACGTGACTGCTTTTTACACACAGCTTTCAAGTTTCCTAATATCCGTAGCACTGATTTATTGAATTTCCCACTAATGGTTCTCCATCTCTCACCGTCAGTGCACGCACACACACACACACACACACACACACACTTAATAATCTGTTCCACAGCACAACTTACATCCCCCAAATAATTCTGCTTGCTCTTGCTGTTACTCTGAATCAAGCACTGGAACATCTAAAGGCTTAAACAAACATTAAATTATTGTGGCATTGTTTGTGTGTGTGTGTGTGTGTGTGTGTGTGTGTGTGTGTGTGTGTGTGTGTGTGTGTGTGTGCGCGTGCGTGTGTGTGCGTGCGTGCGTGTGCGTCTTTGGAGACTGATACGTCTGGTAGATGAATCATCAGTGTGAGGTATTTATAGTCAGTCCTCAGAAAAAAGGGAGGGGACATGGAGGCAAGAGCTCTGTGGGCGAGTCAAACAGTGTCCTCACATATCTGCACACGTTCCCAAACACAAGACAGAAAAGGATGTGGCATCTAAAAATGCTCAATCTAATTTGTCTTATAAATCATTATACTCTCAAACCTTTGCACAGTCATGCTCTCCATAACCACCAAGCAGTCATGGAAACCAGGAATATCTTATCTTGCAGCAATTAACATACACAATTAATCCAGTTCTTTGTTAATCCCAATCACACCAATGAATCACTAGAAGTGGTAAGTAATGAAGGACAAGCACTTTGTTACTGTACTTAAGTATATTTTAGATACTGTACATAGATATAGTTATACAGTGGGGCAAAAAAGTATTTAGTCAGCCACTGATTGTGCAAGTTCTCTGACTTAGAAAGATGAGAGAGGTCTGTAATTTTCATCACAGGTACACCCACAAACAAGCAAGATTTCTGTCTCTCACAGACCTGTAACTTCTTTAAGAAACTCTTCTGTCCTCCACTCATTACCTGTATTAATGGCACCTGTTTGACCTCGTTATCTATATAATAGAAACCTGTCCACAGCCTCAAACAGTCAGACTCCAAACTCAACCATGGCAGAAACCAAAGAGCTGTCAAAGGACACCAGGAAGAAAATTGTTGACCTGCACCAGGCTGGGAAGAATGAATGTACAACAGGCAAGCAGGTTGGTGTGAATAAATCAACTGTGAGAGCAATTGTAAGAAAATGGAAGACATACAGGACCATTGATAATCTTCCACGATCTGGGGCTCCACACAAGATCTCATCCCATCAAAATGATCATGAGAACGGTGAGCAAAAATCCCAGGACTACACAGAGGGACCTGATGAATGACCTGCAGAGAGCTGGGACCAAAGTAACAAAGGCTACCATCAGTAACACACTACGCCGAGAGAGACTCAGATCCTGCAGTGCCAGGCGTATCCCCCTGCTTAAGCCAGTACATGTCCAGACCCGTCTGAAGTTTGCCAAAGAGCGTATGGATGATCCAGAAGAAGATTGGGAGAATATCATGTGGTCAGATGAAACCAAAATAGAACTTTTTGGTAAAAACTCAACTTGAGGAAAAAGGATGCTGAGTCGCATCCAAAGAACACCATACCTACTGTGAAGCATTGGGGTGGAAACATCATGCTTTTTGGCTGTTTATCTGCAAAAGTTATAGGACGACTGATTTGTGTTAAGGGAAGAACGAACGGGGCCATGTATCGTGAAATTTTAAGCCAAAACCTCCTTCCATCAGTGAGAGCATTGAAGATGGAACGTGGCTAGGTCTTCCAGCATGACAATGATCCCAAACACACCGCTCGGGCAACGAAGGAGTGGCTCCGTAAAAAGCATTTCAAGGTCCTGGAGTGGCCAGTCTCCAAACCTCAACCCCATAGAAAATGTGTGGAGGGAGTTGAAAGATCGTGTTGCCCCAAAACATGACTGCTCTAGAGGAGATCTGCATAGAGGAGTGGACCAAAGTACCAGCTACAGTGTGTGCAAACCTTTCTAAGTGGGAGAACTTGCACAATAAGTGGCTGACTACCGTAAATACTTTTTTGCCCCACTGTACATATAGGTATCTGTACTTTATATTTGTAACTTAATATCTGTACTTTGACGCACTACATTTCAACGCATTACATTGATGCATTACATTTCCAAACCAGGCTCCTTACATTAGTTTTTATGAATCGATTTATTTATCTGTTTTATCTACAACCCCAAATCAGAAAAAGGAATCAAATCAAACAAAACTGCAGTGTGTCTTACCTTTATTCTGACTTCTGTTTTATTGCAGACAGCATGGACCCTAGATATGTAATGTTTCTTCTGGTCAACTTCATTTGTTAATAAATATCCATTGCTGTATTTCAGGCCTGCAACACATTCCAACAAAAAGTTGGAGCAGGGGCAATTTAGGGTTAGTAATGAAGGGGAAAAAAAAGCTAAATAATGATGTGATGTCAAACAGGTGATTATAATCATGATTTGGTACATAAACAGTATCCACGAAAGGCTGAGTCTTTGAGGAGAAACCAGAGGATCTCCAACTGTCAACAAATGCGTGAGAAAATTAATGAAATCTATAAAAACAATGTCCCTCATTAAATACCGGAAGGTATTTACATATTTCTCCCTCTACAGTGCATAACATCATGAAACAATTCAAAGATTCCGGAGGAATTTCAGTGCACAAAGAGCAAGGCTGCAAGCCTAAACTAAAGAGGTGTGATCTCTGATCCGTCAGACGGCACTGCATCAAGAACCGTCATTCATCAATAGCTGATATAACCACATGGACAAGGGATTACTTTATCAAACCTTTATCAAGCACTACAATACGGAATTACATTCACAAATGCCACTTAAAACGTTACTGTACAACAAAACAAGCCTAATGTTAACCATGTCCTGAAACCACGTCCTCTGTGCTTGGAGGCATCTGAATAGACCATCACACAGTGGAAACATGTATTGTGGTCAGATAAATCAGTATTACAGATTTTTTTTTTTCAAAGAAACGGACACTGTTCCGGACCAAAGACAAAAAGGTCCATCCAGACTGTTATCAGCTACAAGCCAGGCTCTGTCATGGTATGGGGTTGTGTCAGTGCCCATGGTAAAGGTCATTTATACCTCTGTAATGGCAGCATTAATGCAGAAAGGTAAACTGAGATTTTAGACCAACATAAGCTGCCTTCAATGCGACATCTTTTCCAGGGATGTCCATGCATTTTTCAACAAGACAAGCAAAACACGCCAAATCAGAAAAAGTTAGGACTGAAATATGGAAATTTCTTCCAGTCTTTCTTTCAGGAACATTGTTTTTACACATTTCAATAAATTTCTCACACATTTGTTGATAAACTGGAGATCCTCTGCCCATCTTTACTCCTCAAAAACTCAACCTTTTGTGGATACTGCTTTTGTACCAAATCATGATTATAATCACCTGTTGCCCTTGTCCTAACTTTTTTTGTAGTTCATGTAGTTGCAGAATTAACCATTATGTAACATCAGTATCATGGATGTGTTCCTCTTGCCCTCAGTAAAAGACATCTTGTTTCAAAAAAATTTAGTTAAAAAAGAAATATGCTTTACTTTTTTACATTAAGTACATTTAGTAGCATGGTACTTTCATAAAGAACTTGTGTACTTCTACCTCTGTGAATTAACACACTGTGATTGAGATTAAGATTCAACTAAAAGTATTTCACATCAAGACACAAAAAAAACCAACCAAACAAAAAACCTCATCTTTAGATGCTAATCTTAAAACATCTTGGACCACACACTTAAAAAAACTGGTACTAGTTCTTTTTCAACCAACTTCAGTGTAGAATGGAACAGTCCAAAGTGACTGCATCGTCTGTGTCAATTGTCAATTGTCAGATATTTGTGGTGACTGAGCTACCAGTAAAAGGTACAGCTGAGAAATGCAATCTTCTATGTATTAACTTTACACTATGAAAAGAATTTGGGAATGCAACTATAAAAATGTTTTTTTCCCACATTGGTACCATACTGCCCAACCTCACAGTAATGTTCCAAAATCTAGTGGATAGTCATAGCCTTCTCAGAGAAGTGAATGCAATTGTAGCAGTATAGAAGAGACAAATAGCCAATGTTGTTGCATGTATTCCTTGTGTGTCCAAATACTTTTTGGCTATATTATTTACTTTTTCTGCCCACATCTAATATAATGTGTGTGTTGTATGTAATTGTCTGTATAGTTTTGCAAGCTCAGTTCTAAAGAAGCGAGCAGATGTCTCTGTGTTCCTCTGCAGTGTTTTTTATTGGTGGCAGCACACGAAGAGAAGATGTGGGTGATGCTAAAAAACAGAAAATCTCCCTCTGTGAAGCTCAAGGCTCATGAAGGTCATTAAAGTTTCTTTCCCTTTCTCTCTCACTCAATTCAATTCAATTCTCTCTCTCTTGCTAGAAATGAGTGTGATTCATTAAAGCTTGTTAAAACTTACTTTAAATAATGTCACACACACACACATGCTTGGTTAGGTGTTAACTGGCTTTGGCCTATGCTCAGCAGTTGGAGTATAATTACCATTTATCAACAGCTCTGTGTAAAAGAGTAATGATGATGCTGTTTATCTGTGTGGGAGGCAGCACTGGAAACTTCACCAACAAATTCAAAGTCATACTTGCAGAATGAATTAACTAGTTTTTTACGTTTATTAACTCAAATCTGCTTTACTTATGAAATGTGCTCTTATAGTTTTTTTTAGTATAAACCTAAAGTAATACTGTAAGAATTCTAGCATGTGCTTGTTTAAGTTGCAGTACTTTCACATTCACAATGGCTTTGGATGCTTCTCAGTCAGTGGCATTCCTAGGATGCCATTTTGAGATTTTGGGAAAGCCTCATGTCTGCCTTCACTGCAAACAAACATCATTATTGCAAAAAATGTATCAGTAAAGTTTACAAAGGCTACACAATGCTGCATTTACATTGTTCAGTAATTGTAAAAAATGAACCTGTCATTGAAAACTAGCTTGCTAGCTATCCATATACAATGATTGCTTGTAGCACAACTAGCAAGCTAGTCAAGTATGTTTGCTAAACCTACAGCCATTGAGTTAGCTAGAAAAACTAACCGACTATATATGCTTTGTGCCAATTCAGCAGCATGTCTATAGTAAAACAATAATAAGTTAAAAAGACACAAGGAAGTCTCAGATTAAGAAAAACATTTTAACAAACCATAGGCTGAGGATAATGTGGCTGCGATGCCACTTGCAGAAATATGAATTAATGCAAGTTGTTCTGCTGTTGTTGTTACATTCATTCCACCACCACAACATCAAAATCAGCTAAAACCTTCTTCAATAATAATTTTTCTTTGGCTATGAAGAGGAGGTTTTCAATAAAAAAAAGAGTTGTTGATGCTCATCAGGATAGAAAAAGTTACAAAACCATCTCTAAAGAGTTTGGACTCCACCAATCCACAGTCAGACAGATTCTGTACAAATAGAGGAAATTCCAGACCATTGTTACCCTCCCCAGGAGTGGTCAACCAACAAAGATCACTCCAAAAACAAGGTATGTAATAGTTGGCGAGGTAACAAAGCACCCCAGGGTAACTTCTAAGCAACTGAAGGCCTCTCTCACATTGGCTAATGGTAATGTTCATGAGTCCACCATCAGAAGAACACTGAACAACAATGGTGTGCATGGCAGGGCTGCAAGGAGAAAGCCACTGCTCTCCAAAAAGAACATTGCTGCTTGTCTGCAATTTGATAAAGATCATGTGGACAAGCCAGAAGGCTATTGGAAGAATGTTTTGTGGATGGATGAGACCAAAATAGAACTTTTTGGTTTAAAAGAAAAGCGTTATGTTTGGAGAAAGGAAAACACTGCATTCCAGCATAAGAACCTTATCCTATCTGTGAAACATGGTGGTGGTAGTATCATGGTTTGGGCCTGTTTTGCTGCATCTTGGCCAGGATGACTTACCATCATTGATGGAACAATGAATTCTAAATTATATCAGATAATTCTAAAGGAAAATGTCAGGACATTTGGAATGGCCAAGTCAATCCAATCGAAATGTTGTGGAAGGACCTGAAGCGAGCAGTTAATGTGAGGAAACCCACCAACATCCCATCTGTAGCTTAGCCCTGTGAATAATTTGTCTGGCCATTATGATGACCAGTGAATTTTAAATGCATTGTAGCGTATCAGTGACATCAGTGCTAATAATTTCTTTCTTCTAAAACTGTGATACATTCATAGATTTCATGTTGTAAGTTAACATTGCTAGCTAGTTTCTTGTCCTTGTCTCTGAATATTACAGCTTGTGCTTTTAACATAGAATTGAGCCTTGCCTGTGTATGAACTGCACGATTGTTGAAATGAATAACAGCTAGCTCTTATGAGCTACTGCTCATGCTTATAGGAAGTGCTGTATAATTTGTTCCACAAAATGATCCAACCCATTAAAAACAAATGTGATTAGCTGTTTCCATTGTAATCTGCTTACCCATGCTGATCGTTTCTTGGATGTGTGAAGCTCATTGTCCAACTCTGATGCCTTAACCAGTGGATAAGCTAATGTGAAGTTATCAACCTACACTCCACAGAGGCAAAAAGCTCCTTCATTTACATTTACAGCATTTAGCAGACGCCCTTATCCAGAGCGACTTACAACTGGTACAGTCTTACAATCCAAGCAATTGTGGGTTAAGGGTCTTGCTCAAGGACCCAACAGTGGAAGCTTGGCAGAGCTGAGATGTGAACCCTGGACCTTCTGGGGCAGTGTCCAGTACCTTAACCGCTAGGCTACCACAGTCCCGCTAGGCTACCATGCTTCCTTTTATTTGTTGATTTTGAAAATATTTTACATATTTTCTGCCTAACAATAAAATAAAGAATAAAGACAACAAAGGCTGGGGTTTGCATGTTCTCCCTGAGTGTCTGAGTGGGTTTTCTCCTGGTACTCCAGTGTTCTCGCACATTTTCACAACCCCAGTGTGAGCAAATAGGTATGTTTCCTACTATTGACTGGCATCCTGTCCAGGGTTAGTTCCTGCCTTGCACCATGTGCTGCCAGTTAGGCAAGTTAGTGCAAGGCAAGCCTCAGCCTCCTGCGACCATGAATTGGATTAAATGGGTATGCAAAGTGAGTAAGTGGATGAAATACAACTCGCATGGCAACAAGCAAGTTATGCTGTAATATCAAATGAAAGTGAAATTTGATAGTTGTAAGTTTTAGATATTAAGTATCCAGAAATCCCTATAGCCTTTCCTGAAGGCTTATGATGTCTTTAACATTATCTGCAAAGTGACTGTGTGGAAAACAGATCAACTGATTAAACCATAGGCATCACTTGCATACAAACCTGCAGCCACACCATCAGCCTCTGGCCTAGAAGGACATAAAGGTTTCTACTTTAATAATAAAAAGCTATTAAAATGTGTATTATGATTGCTCACAGCATGCAACAGCAAGTTTATGAACACATGCAGAGCTGGAACAAACAACACCAGAGGTTACCGCTTGAATGGATCTTATTAAAATGTTTGAATTCAAAGACCAAATACTTGCTTCAGGGCAGTAAATGACTGATACCACACCATTAGCTTTAACAAGCAATCTGTCCCAAATTCAAAGGTTGGCAGTCAGAGAGGGACTGGTTTGTTCCTTTTGTTCCCGTTCTCCACTGAGAGGATGTTGAGTATGGATGGGATGTATCAAAAGATAATATCGACCTAAAGCAATTTCACACTTAGGCCTCAGGATGTAATTAACATGAATTATAAATTACGTTTAATGCTGCTGTTTAGGCTACTCTATGACGTGTCACTCTACAATAATGGTCATGTTCGGTTTCACGCTGTCTTTTTATAAATGATAAGCCAATTGAGGAAAATAATTTGTGGTACCACTGAAAGAGATTTATTACTTTAATTGTATTCAGTAATCATCCAGCAAACAGGCTTACAGGGACCAACTGCAAGAGGATTAAAACTACAACAGCACCAAAACACAACTGCACTGCAAAAGTAATGTTTTAACAAGTTAAATATCTTAATGAGTGCGTAATTCTATAAAGTACAATGATCGCTGTCAATTGGCTGATAACTGTGCTTCTTTCAATGTGTTTGTTTTTATGTAACATCACATCCGTAATGCTAGGAGATAGTGGCGGACACACGGTGCAAATACCAGTGGACAATGCTAATACACACAATCAGTGCTAATACAAACAACTGATACATGTCAACAATTACAACAATGCTAATATGCAAAGGCCATACCAAGACACCCATACTGTGCGTGTCTTGACAGACAGCGTGATAACAAGTCTAGACACAAGTCTACACAGCAAACCACCACAGAACAGGGCTACAATGGAACATGGAACATGCTAGACATGCAGAACCATAGTACACAGGTACGAGGACCAGGAAAGGAAGCAACAAACCAAAACCAGGAGTCCAGAGAAACAGGGGGGTAAATCAGATAAGGGAGTGATACAAAATGAGGGTATAAATAGGTGAGACACAGCCGGCTGTAATTGGACAACTTTCTGTGGGAGCCAAAAAGGGTCAGAGAAGGGTTATGCAGGGTAATGCAGCTAAAAAAGCTCATATCATCATTACAACATCATCATCAGTGGCTATTCGCAATGGGAGCAAGGTTACATCAATACAAACCTTTCACGTTCACACTGTGCCAATTTAGAGTAACCAATTAACCTAATGCATGTCTTTGGAATGTGAGAGGAAACCAGAGTAAACCTGGACATGGGGAGAACATGCAAACTCCACAGAGGTTTGGTTTTAAGGTTGAGAACGGGGGATATCTTCAGCTGTGAGTTGACTGTGCTAACCACATGCACCACTGTGCCACCTTCTTTCAACAAGTATATACTTGAAATATTGTGTGTCATATAACCAAATGTCTACAATTAACTTGAATTGTCTAAAGATTTGTATAGAAAGATGCTTTCACTTTTCCAAATGATTTTGTAGTGTGAGCAAGAACATTATACACGATACAGTAGTGAAGTGCAACAACTACTTGAAGACCAAAGAAGACTGTCATTAACTTTCCTCCACATTCTCCTGACCTAAACCCCATATAACATTTATGGAGGCTCTTGAAGCCCAAGAAAACCAGGCATTCAGTGACATCACAAGATGCTCTTTGGAATATTGTGTAATCATGTTGGGATAACCTGGATCATCAGATTTGGCACAAACTTGTGGAGTCCATGTGAGCATGAACGCATGTTATGATAATAGCAAAAGGGGGAACATACCAAGTACTACATTTTTTTCAAATGTTCCAGTTTTCACTCGAAATTGGTATTCTGATATGATTTGTAATGAAACACATTGTAATATATTCAAGAAAATTGCAAAATAGAAGCATTTTCATGTCAGACTTATGGCTCCCACTGAATGCTATAACCTGATGAATTGGCCAATGTTCATATTATTGATGCTCAGTTTTAAGATTTATTTTTAACAAATATAATACAGTGATACCTCGGTTCTCGACTACCTCGGAACTTGTTGAATTTGGTTCTCGACGCATTTTGAGGAGAAAAACTTCTCGGTTATCATCGTTTGCTCAGTACTCAGCACTTGCTTTAACTTCTATGAGTCAAGTTGTGCGACTTGTTTCAGCCGACACATCGGATCACGATTCACATTGGATCACGATTCAGTAAACAGTGATTCAGTCTCAGTGATTCAGTGTTTCAGTGCAGATTTCTGCACTGTTTCTCTTGTTTTTATTTGTTTTTACATCTACAGTACAGTATGTATGGTATTCTTAGTACAGTACAAATAATTCCCCACAGGCTCTAAAAAGGTTAGGGATAACAGCCAACCAAAAGGAATGCAGTGAGAAATGCTGTGCAGTATGAAACTCTTAACAGACGCAGCACTTTATTATAAAATAAGCTTTGTGTTAATGATTTTGGCCAACTGTAGGTTAATGTAAGTGTTTCAAACATTAACTTACTTATCATTACTTATCATGGGCTCTGCCTATGTACCAGTTAGAGTTACAGATAGATAAAGTGTTAGACCGCTCATACCAAAACATCGGTAAACTCAATCAGTTTAATGTACATTTAACTTATGATGGGCTTTGTGCGGACATATCCCTTCAAAACTCAGGGAGCACCTGTACAATACAAGCTCCATTTACTGCATATAATGCCTTATACAGTGTGGATTTTCTGGGGGCTGGAACGGATCATTCAATTTACCTCATCCTTATGGGAAAATTTGCTCAGTACTTGCTGTATTCGGTACTCGATGTGACTTATGGAAGTAATGACAAGAACCGAGGTACCACTATATATGATTTATTTGACTGAATAATCTGTTGAACAGGATAACAGGCTGGTGATAACTGATCTGGTGAACGAGATCCATTGCTTCCCATTAAAGAAAAGGTGAGGCTGTTACTAAAGATGAATGATTGCACTTTCCACCACACTCCCTCTCTTACACTCTCCCAATCTCTGTCTTTCATCCATACAAACATACACGCACACAACCTTGCATACGCAATAGAATGCGTCACACACCATGAGTCATCATGAGAGAAGTGGAGAGACTAACAGAAAGTGCATGCAGATAGGAAATTAAAAGAACAAGCCTAAAGAATGCATATCAGGATTAACACACTAGTGAAAGGTTAGACTACGCATGAAATACGCATAGCAGAAGAATTTGTGGTAAAGAAATGTTTTTCTCTCAGTAAAGAACAAATTGAGATTTTAGATTATCTTGGTGAGAGAAGGTTTAAAATAGAAATAATTGCTCAGTGTGATATCACTAATAAAAATCATGTAAAACAGTCTTATTTTTCTGTCTTCCCTGATAACATGCTTGTATAAAAAATCTTTTTTCTGTATTAACCCCTCGTCAGGCCTGTGCAGTGGCAGCTCAGAGCATATCCTGGAATTTATTGGGTGCAGGCAAAAAGAGCACCATGGATGTGATGCCGGGCCGTCACAGGACCTGGCAGGTTGTCGCTGTTGCAGATGAAAAGAGATCAGTACTGAGTGATGACCCCCCCTGCCCATATGGCCTCTCTTTTCTCAAAAACAGCCAATCATGTGTGTGTGACAGAAGGTACTGCTGAGACTCAAACCCAAGTATCTGCAATGCCGCTGCACCGTCTGAGCACCCAAAGTAATTTCATGAAAATATATGACTATTAAGGATTGTTGTTGGTTATGGTTTTAAAACTAGGTTACCATTTCAAAAAACCCGGGATGAAATTGCATCTCTCAAATGCCGTTTATGTCCCCTCCAGATATTAGGTTTGAAAGTCAAAGCTATTGTCTTTACATCTAATTCACTGGTATTGAGAAATGTAATAGGAATGCTATAGGAGAAGAACTTGGGACACTGGCTGAAAACACAGAGCCATGCTGACAAAGAACAGACTCAGGGAACACAGCCTGGACATGCAGACTGATTATAAGTAATCATGAGTCCCATGAGAGGAGAGACTGCATCAGCGATGTGCCAGCAGTGCTGCTCAGATAAAGCTACATGTTGCTTGCTAGTACTGATAAATAACTGAAGAGAACATGGACAATTTGGATCAAACTGAATGAAGGACAATGAGAAAGCCATCAAAACATAAAGAAAAATATTAGGACTTACACTGCTACTGTTGTGGAATGGAATATTTCTTTTCTTTTCATACACTCACAATCATACACACACTAGGGACACTTTTTTAGAGACACCATTTAACCAAACACATCTTTGGATTGTGGGGGAAACCGGCGTAAACCCACACAGACACAGGGAAGACCCAGACAGCTCCACCCTGGGGATTGATCCCAGGACCTTGCTCTGAGGTGACAGTGCTAGCCACCTTGCCGAATAGCTCTATATTTTCATGCTTATTATAAAAAGTCTTAAACATTTACTTGGATTCCTTTAGGTGTACTCATTAGCTTTTCTGGATTTTCTGGATAACTGAATAAAAATTTCAACTGTTCCCATAATACTAAAATAATCACACACTTCTGTTATCTTGGGAAATCCCTGGCTCCATCCCAACCTTGGACTCCACGTAAAACTAGTATTGATATAACCTTGTGTGTGTCACTGAAATGATCACTGATGCTGATAGTGATGTTAAATAAAACAAACAAAAAAACTGGTCCAATCATAAAAATAATCCAGTGTTGAACTTTCTGAACAAAGTCAACTCCATCAGAATCAAAACACAGCAGAAATAGATCATGATGCATGATTAAGGCCCAGAACTTTTCCATATTAGCACTAGCACTGGAACGATCAACACACACACACTTAGTCTTTCATTGTGGAGACCATCCACTGACATAATGATCACTGTAGCTAATTAATGCTATACATACACCTAACCATAACCTTAACCCCAATAATCTAAAGTAAATCTTTTGACTCTTTTGGTTTTTCAAACAAAAGTTACGGTTTTTGTTAAAAAGCCATTTGCCTTGTGGAGACCAACAAGTAAAATAATAATTTTAAAAACACAATTTTTAAAGGGACCAGGGAAAAAATGTTCAAGTATCAAAAAGTCAGAGCTTTCTGTCCTATGGGGAGATTTGGTCTTCACAATGAATTTAAACGTTCAACTGTCCCATAACACACACACACACAAGTAGTACAGTGGGGGAGAAAAAAAATTGAGTTAGTTTCATCCATGCTGTGCAAGTTCTCCTACTTAGAAAGAGGAGAGAGGTCTGTAATTTTTCATCATAGGTTACACTTCAACTATGAGAGACAAAAATGAGAAAAAGAATCCAGGGGAAATACATTGTAGGATTATTTTAAAAGAATTTAATTGTAAATTATGGTGGGAAAAATAAGTATTGGTCAATTAACAAAGTTCAACTCAATACTTTGTAACATAATCTTTGTTGGCAATGACAGAGATCAAACATTTCCTGTAAGTCTTCAAGGTTGGCACACACTGTAGCTGGTATTTTGGCCCATTCCTCCATGCAGATCTTCTCTAGAGCAGTGATGTTTTGGGGCTGTCGCTGGGCAACACGGACTTTCAACTCCCTCCACAAATGTTCCATGGGGTTGAGGTCTGGAGACTGGCTAGACCACTGCAGGACCTTGAAATACTTTTTACGGAGCCACTCCTTCGTTGCCCGAGTGGTGTGTTTGGGATCATTGCCATGCTGGAAGATCCAGCCACTTCCATCTTCAATGCTCTCACTGATGGAAGGAGGTTTTAGCTTAAAATTTCAAGATACATGGCCCCGTTCATTCTTCCTTTAACATGGATCAGTCGCCCTGTCCCCTCTGCAGAAAAACAGCCCCAAAGCATGATGTTTCCACCCCCATGCTTCACAGTAGGTATGGTGTTCTTGGGATGCAACTCATCATTCTTTTTCCTCCAAACACGATTTTTTACCAAAAAGTTACATGTTGGTTTCATATGACCACATGATATTCTCCCATATATCCATATATCCATATGCTCTCTACCAAACTTCAGACTGGCCTGGACATGTACTGGCTTAAGCTGGGGGACACGCCTGGCACTGCAGGATCTGAGTCCCTCTCGGCATAGTGTGTTACTGATGGTAACCTTTGTTACTTTGGTCCCAACTCTCTGCAGGTCATTCATCAGGTCCCTCCGTGTAGTTCTGGGATTTTCGCTCACCGTTCTCATGATCATTTTGACCCCACGGGATAAGATCTTGCGTGGGGCCCCAGATCGAGGGAGATTATCAATGGTCTTATGTCTTTCATTTTCTTACACTTGCTCCCACAGTTGATTTATTCACACCAACCTGCTTGCCTATTGTAGATTCACTCTTCCCAGCCTGGTGCAGGTCTACAATTTTCTTCCTGGTGTCCTTCGACAGCTTTTTGGTCTTGGCCATGGTCGAGTTTGGAGTCTGATTTTGAGGCTGTGGACAGGTGGTCTTTTATACAGATACCGAGGTCAAACAGGTGCCATTAATACAGGTAACGAGTGGAGGACAGAAGAGCTTCTTAAAGAAGTTACAGGTCTGTGAGAGCCAGAAATCTTGCTTTTTCGTATGTGACCAAATACTTATTTTTCACCATGATTTACAATTACATTATTTAAAAACCTACAATGTGATTTTCTGGATTTTTTTTCTCATTTTGTCTCTCATAGTTGAAGTGTACTTATGATGAAAATTACAGACCTCTCTCATCTGTAATCAGTCGGAGAACTTGCACAATCAGTGACTGACTAAATACTTTTTTTCCCCACTGTATGTCTAGTACTAAACCTAGTTTTAATTACAGTTCTTTAAGAAAATAATTTTATTTTTTGGTAATATTCCAACAGAACATGGTCATGCCAGTGAAGCTTACTGAACTGAACTGAGATCCATGAGGTCCATGAGTTGAAGAGAGAAAAACAAAACTAAATTTTAAGAGATAAGCACAGAGAGAGAGACAGAGAGACAGAGAGACAGAGAGACAGAGAGAATGAGACCAATAATGTTCTGCTCATTAGAATCCACCTGCTGCTGACTGTCTTTCAGCTGACCTCACCTCTGAGTAAACGCGAAGATGAGAGACATGGGAGAGATGGGGATCACCATGGAGACAGCGACAAGTGCGAGCCATGAAGAGGGAGAAAAGGAAAGAGGGAGAGATGTGAAAAGAGCGAGGGCATGTGTGCTGATGAGCTGATTGTTAGGGAGTGTTTTGTTGAAAGCTTTGAACGGTAATTATCTGTTAATCAGGACTGTGTTAATTAATATTATCTCAACACGAACACACACAAATCCCACCCTTTTTCTCATATGCTTCCACTATTACCATAGCTATGAGTCATTCACACTGAATGGCATCTCTCCCTCTATCTCCCTCTCTCTTGCACACACCCACACACACATTTGGCTCGCAATCCTGGTGTGGTCTTCTCATTGACATAATGATTACTGTAACTAATTAATGCTACACCTACATCTAATCCTAACCTTAACATCAGTATCCTAATGGAAATCTTTTGACTCTTTTGGTTTTTCAAAAGAAAGTTGCAATTTCTGTAAAAAAAAAAGCAGGTTTCCCCATTTGGACCAGCATCTCCCCACAAGGTACAAAATATGAGAAGTATCACACACACGTTTGTCGTGCTATCTTTGTGAAGACTTTCCACTGACAGGAATGACAATGCAGGACTACTGTGTTTAATTAATCAAAATTCCAGCCTTTCCTATCATCGTAGGGACGTTTGGTCCTCACAAGTGTAGCAAGACAAGGTACAAGGTACACATTTATCTCACTATCCCTGTGGGGACTTTCCATTTCCATAATGATAGCTGTAGCTAATGTAATGCTAAAACCTTAACTTCAGTAACCTAGTGGAGATATTTTACAAACTTAGTTTTTCAAAAGAAAGTTCCAGTTTCTGTTTAAAAGCCGGGACATTTTGCTGGTAAGAAATGTCACATATTTATATCCATGTGGGGACATTGGGGACACACACGACCTGAATTGAAGCAGGTTAGGAAAGTGAATGAGCGAGTTTACGCATATTTGTGATTTTAATCATGCACACAGAATATGATAACATGCATAAATCTAATAAAATGAATATGAGTCAGAGTACATTTTGACCTTGGTGCCAAGAAAATCACCAGCAGCTTAACATCAACAAGATGAAGGAGCTAGAGGTGGATTTGCAGTGCGTTAGGGAGCCTCACAGATGAGTCACCATTCAGGAAGAGGTGCTGCAGCCCTACAGGTATCGAGGGTCTACATGAGCTATAGACTGTACTGGACAGACAGGACTAAAGCAACATAATGGGAAGGGTAGAATGCAGTCTTCTTTTTAAAGAAGCTCTTCTTTTTTTATTGTATAAAGCAACAATGGCAGATTCCAGTGCTGTTCTAGCAGTGGGTTTCATTTCTGTGGTAAGCTATGAATGATGTCCCTATGACAGAAATGACTCTGAACTTATTGAAGGCAGTGACAGAGAGGAATATGGTGGCTAAATCTGAAGTCATCTTGAACAAAGCTTCACTTCCTTTCCATGGCACATTATCCAGTAGCATCTTCAGCTGCAGACTGAAAGGACTTAACAGAGTGGATCTAGTACTAAAGCTAATCAAGCTCAACCATGTCTAAATCCACTGTGCTATCTTGCCACCAAGACAGTAAAACAGACTAAAATAGTCTGAAAATTAAAACAATTCCACATTGACCATGAGAACTAACACTCCATGTGCCACTCCATGTGCCACTCCATGTGCCACTCCATTTTAGTAGTCACTGCACTTTGTAGTTCTGCAATTACAGACTATAGTCCATCTGTTTCCCTACATACTTTGTTAGTCCCCTTTCCTGTGTTCTCCAACGATCAGGACCCTCAGCGGGCCACCACAGATCAGGTAGTATTTGGGTGGTGGATGGTTCTCTGCACTGCAGTGACACTGATGTGGTGGGGGTGTGTTAGTGTGATTTGTACTGATAGAAGTGAATCAGACATTGCAGTGCTGCAGGAGTTGTGAACACCTCAGTGTCACTGCTGGACTGAAAACAGTCCACCAGCCAAAAATCAGCCAGAGGCAGCATCCTGTGAGCACTGATGAAGGATTAGAGAATTGGAGGAACACAAACTGTACAGCAACAGATGAGCTAATGTCTCTGACTTTACATCTGCAAGGTGGAGCAATAAGATGTCTCTAATAAAGTGGACAATGAGTGAACAGTGTATTAAAACTCTAGCAGCACTTCTGTATCAGTATCACTGCAGTGCTGCAGTGCTGATGCCACCACCCAAATAGTGCCTGGTCTGTAGGGGTCCTGACCATTAGAGAACAGAGTAAACCAAGTATGTAGAGAAACAGATGGACTACAGTCTGTAATTGTGGAACTACAAAGTGCAGTGACCACTAAAACTTAAATAAACAATATGCCAAATATAATATACTTCCTTCACACTATTGCCTTTGGCATGTCTAAATGCAATCATTACAGTTTTGCCTATCATTAACATCTGATTTGCTGCCCCTTTTTCACACATTCAATGACATATACACTGCACTGTGCCACCTCTTCCCAATCTGGGAATCCAGTCACACAAACGATCATCCTCATGCAACACTATCTGCAGAAGCCTGAAGTTACTACCACCTTAAACACGCAAGGTGACTAATTTTTTGTCTGGAGAGGATATTTAAAGTCAAGTAAAAAATGAATGGTTACTTCAGAAATAGCAGAAGAAAACAGAGATACTTTGAATTCCTAATTTTGGAGAGTAATAAGTTGTGGGGACCATAAATTATGTCCATTTATTTATTTGATGCTGAGTGGTTTTCTAGCAACCTGTGTCGAGCCTTATATAATACATTCTGTACTACACAGACTTTGGGGTAACTGATATTCCCACTGAGATTTGAACTCCAGAGACAAATTGTTCTGGTGTACGATTCATTTGCTACAAACTGGATTTGTGTTTCAAGATTAATACAGTGAAAATGAACAGCCAACAAACAGAACAATGGTGGTCATAACAAAGTTCCAGTAAAGGACAAAGTTCCAGTAAAGGAATACAGAATGCCTAAATTTGTCATTAGAGGTATGCAAAAATCACTCTGTAGAAAGTGTGGATCATATTCTTAGACACATATTGCCTTGTCTTTGTTGCTGGTAAAATAAAACGGAAGACATGAGTATATTGACACAAATTCAGCTATGGACAAATGTGTTGTCTTTTTTGTGTCAAATTGTGTCATTTGAGATGCCAATAAGAAACCAAGACTCAATCTTTTCTGAAGAACATGTAAGGCAACACCATATAATCAACGGGCACTAATTAAACCCTCTGTCATTCTCTTCTCAAGTAACTGCTACTTTCACCATCTGCTCAGACAGTTACCACAAATTCTGGCTGTGTTGGGAGAAACCCTGGTTGGTACGGCCACACATTTCTCTGCCAATCAGCTACATTCATTATAAACTAAGAAGAAAAACAGAGAAAAACATGGCAGCAACTACACCTCCACAGCAGCTATTTATAACCAATTCCACTGAGACTGATGCCGTCGAGTGTTTTTCCCATGATTTATACCCTACAGACATCTTCCCAGAACTGAAATGGTACAATGGCAGGTGATAAAAAATGTAGAGCGCCAGAAATACCACCATCTGCATCAGGTTTATTACAGACAACATGAACACAAATACAGTGGTGTCTCAGTTCTAAGGAATAATGTAAACTGAATTCATCCATTCCAGACCCCCCAAAAATGCACACTGTATAAGGCATTATATGCATTAATGGAGTTGTATTGTACAGGTTCTCCATGATTTATGATGGGGATATGTTCCAACAAATCCATCATAAGTTAAATGGATCATGAACTGAGGAATTAATGAGTAGAGCAGTCTATACTGTATCAAAGTGAGGATATGGAAAGGATACTATAAGTAATGATTTATGATAATGAAAACACTTACATTAACCTACAGTTGGCTAGAATTATTAACACAAAGCTTATTTTATAATAAAGTGTTGAAAAAGTGGAGTAATAGATTGAAAGCAAAAGCACTTACTCTGTTGGTGAACTCAGGATGCTAGCCACTATGCTAAGCTAACTGCATCTGTGGAATATTCAATTCCTGTTTTGCTTTCTCTTATAAAACTTTTTAGGACCCATGGAGACTTATTTGCACTAAGAATACTGTACTGTAGATGTAAAAATAGAGAAAAACACGATAAAATGGCACAGATCTTCTCTGAGGGCTACTGTGAACCTGAATCACTGTGTACTGAATTGTGAATGGTGAATCATGAATCGTGCATCGAGTTCGGCTGAAACGACTCCCGCGGCTCAGCTCACGCAAGGTTAAGCCAGTGCACCGAGTACCGAGCAAACGATGAGAATCGAATTCGGTGAATGAGAACCAAGGTACCACTGTACTAATAAATTCTGAAATGTATCAAATTACTTTTTTGGTGATGCTCGTTACACTACAGCAGTCAATACTTGGCTTTGTGCATGGTGATCTTGGGCTTGGTTTTAGCCCCTGAACTGTGGTACTCCACTCCTTGAAGCTATCACTTTTCAGTCTTGCATTGCTACCAGATACAGTTTGGAAGTGAATATTAGTGTTAAGATATTTCAACCACACCCATTGCTAACAGATGCATAAAATCAGGCACGCAGTCTCAAATGATAAGCACTGGCAGTAGGTCTCACTGAATATTTCTAACAGAGAATCATGTGTCACCACCTTTCCAGTATCCAAGAAGTTGAATCTGTTCATCTGGACATAGATTTTGTCCAACAAAATCTATGTCCAGATGAACAGATTTAACTTCTTGGATTTTCTTACCTGGATCATTGAGCATGCATCAAGACACCTTTCCAGTAGTTAAATGTCTCCTGGAAATGTCCAGGAATGGGAACGATCTATATTGAATGTCATCAGCTGCAGTGGCCAATTCACAACAAGTAAAAGATTATGTCAAAACTAGTCATACACATTCACACCTGTCCAATTTAGCATAATCACTTAACCTAACACACATCTCTTTGAACTGGGGAAACCGGAGTACCCCACGGAGTAAACTCAGGCAGGCATAAAGAAGAACATGCAAACTCCTAACAGATGGAGTCCGAGGTCAAGGTTGAGTTGGGGACATTGAAGCTGTGAGGTTAACTGCTGCACCACTGTACCACCAAAAATGTCTAGATGCAACAACTACTCAGTCACAAAGTAGCCACACATGGTCACATAATGCACACAGACTGCTAAATACTAAAGAGCATAGAGCACAAAAAGAGTCTGTTCTCATTGCATCATTCACTGCCATGTTCCAAACTGCATCTGGAAGCAATGTAAGCATTGTAAGCAGTTCTAAATGCTAGACATTTAACAGACGCCCAGATCGACTTAAAACTAAAACGATCTTAGCAATTACAATCCAAGCAATTTTGGGTTAATGGTCTTTCTGAACAAGCCAACAGTAGCTGCTTCACAGAGGTGAGATTTGAACCCTGGACCTCCTGGTCCATAGTCCAGTACTTTAACTACTAGACTACCACAGTCCAGGGACAGTGTCATGGAATTTGTAACCACAGTTGAGCATTTAACAACAAGCCCAATATCACCATGCACAGATCCAAATATTAACTGCCATAGTGTAACATGCATAACCACGTTAATTTTTTTTTGGATATTTCCCCTTTGATGTAAAGAGTGCACTTGAGCTGGCATGAACTCCATAAGTCAGTGATGATCCATGCCATCCCAGCAGGATTTCACAATATTCCAAAGAACATCTTATGATACTACTGAATGCTTGGCTTCCTCTGTCTTCAAGTGCCCCCATAAGTGCTACATGGGGTTTAGGTCAGGTGACTGTGGAGGAAAATCCATGACAGACAGTGCTCCTTGATCTTCTTTGGTCTTCAAGTAGTTGTCACAAATACTTTGAGGTGAATTGTGGATCATGCTGCAGTATAAATCCTTCCCCATTGATTCCAAGACTCAAACAGGCAAGTTCACTAGTGGGTGGCTCAATGGTTAGCACTGACACCTCACAGTGAGAAGTTCCTGGGTTTG
Organism: Ancistrus triradiatus; assembly: GCA_025084515.1. Lineage (NCBI taxonomy): Eukaryota > Metazoa > Chordata > Actinopteri > Siluriformes > Loricariidae > Ancistrus > Ancistrus triradiatus. The sequence continues at coordinate 239,497 of JAJAGP010000807.1, read as the reverse complement.
ATCCCAGGTGGCGCAGTCTGGGTCTCCCCGTGTCTGTGTGGGTGCTCTGGTTTCTCTCCAAAGACATGCTTTAGGTTAATTGGTTACGCTAAAGTGGCCCGAGTGTATGTGTCCTACAATGGTTTGGCACCCTGTCGAGGGTTGTTCCCAAGAAAACATTTGTTCTCATAAGTGTAAGATTGTGTTGATCTTGGCAAGAAACAAGTATTCCCAAAATTCTAACTTCTCCTACAGCAGACTTACCTTTTCACGTCCACCCAAGCAGCCTTTTCAGGATTTCTGTAATTTTTGAAAATCGCTTAGCACTAGTAATTCACATCAATCTCCTCAGCTTTTCATCTTTCCCCAAAGCTCAGCAGCTCATGCTGGGTTTTAAATCAGTCTCCCTATCACGTCATAACCAACAAGACCAAAATGTTCACATGTGTAGGAGGAGGCATTCCAAAAGCAGCAACAGCTAAACCTCTTCAGTGCTTTCATTTAGGTTCAGAACATACAATTTCAACAGTCTATGATACCCTCAGCTTTCTAGGGTGATAACAATAATAGGAAGAACGTTATTATTATTATTATAATTATTATAAATAAAACTTATGTGAACCACTGATGATTGCAAAGGAATTAGTTAGTAAGGAGGACCACACAATCATAAACACATTACTACTGTGTGACTGCACGAGTTCTTATAAAATAAATGTATGATAACTTGACAGAAGATGAGCAACAAAACTAAACATGCCTTGCTTATAGTTATTTAAGATTTTTAAGGTGACCAGTCCATATGCAACACCAGAAAAATAAACAGTACTGGCGGATATGGTTATTCCTTCACCAATGTCGCAGTCACAATAACAAACAGAGCCACCCACGCTGGGTGACGTGCGTGGAAACGCTGGAGCATGCACATTAACGATGGGTGGAGAGCCAGTCAGTTAACTGGGGGATGAACTGGCCGTGACAAACAGAAAGGTGGAGATTCTTCATTTTCTTTGCTGGTTCATATATATGCTATAATTAGGTCTGGATAAGATCAAGGCTTGATTTGTGCATTGACCTGGAGTAAAGTACTGCACAGTGTCGGTTGAGATCCTGCTGATATCTCAGACCAGAGTGACAGGCTCGACCATAACTGTAGCATTTATCAGCAGCATTCTTTTTATTGCGGGCAAAAGATGGATCTGCTAGAGCGGCACAGTCCCTCGTGGGGTGTGTGTGTGTGAGTCATCACCGGAGGCTTTAACTCCATGGTTTCCGTGCGTCAGGATAAAAACAAAATGTAGTGCATAAATGGTACAGTTTTTATTACCTCAACAGGAGTGTTTCCACATAAATCAACATTGAAATTCATTACGATATTGTAACATTGTTCTAACGCTCACCGATTCTTCACACATTTTACACTACACGAAAATCAAATATGCCCTAAATAACTGCACATAACACATCGAACCGTTTCTGGATCCTTGAACATGAATGAAAACTGCTCTGGCATGGCTCGAAAATGTCCTTTTTTATATGTAAGCCTGCTTTTAGATGTCACATGCGCGTCACTTTAGGAAAGTCAAGAAAAGCTCTTCTTGGCCCTGACTACAGAACGAATACAGAGCATTGTACCTTTATGAATAAGGCAAGAGACATTGAAGGGAAGTCTCAAAAGGCGCATAATAAGTAAGCTTCCTCTGAGCTGAATCAGATACATGGTGCGCGGTGGTGGGCTATTACGTGGACGCTGTGACGCAGGTAGTGAGGTGTTGGCTGATATAGCAGTGACGGAGCTGTCCGGTGCTGAAACTGAAAAGACGCACGCGAGGGAGATGCTCTGTTCGCTTCGATCCATTCACTGAGCTGCTACCTCACACAAAAAACAAAACAAGGTAAGACGATCAGCTGTAAACAATGTGCGCGCACCGTCGGTGTTGTAAATGTGATCTATAAGAGCGATCGATGCGAGTCGCTCGTGCGCTTATTATGGAGAGCCTGCTCGGTTTCTCCTTGTTTATATGATTATCTGCGAGCTTATTGCGTTGACTGCATGCATGCCCACAATTCATTCGCACATCTTGTGGCAGAAATCGGATATTTTTAATGGAGTGACGGTAGCCAAAGTGAAAGGTTACCTTGACAACATGGGGGGTGACTCATCCTCCAGCTCCAGGAGTCATTAAAGAACATGCTCTGTTCTTGCACAGCTCAGTCCTGTGCGTGATCCCGCCCGAGCTTTCTGGCGGTGAAAGCTTTAGTAAGAACATATTTAATGATCGTTCTGAGCGGTGCATATAGCAGCCTGAAGTGAGTATCGCCTTAAGACAAATTTGTTGCATCAATAAGATTGTGGTGTTAACTCTGTGCGCGCGCGTGTGTGATTATTATTATTTCCACTTGCAGGCGACATGACAGCGTCCATAGGCAAGCTCTCTGCGCTTCTGCTGCTCGCTGTCCTCCACTGTGTGACTGTGCACAGCGCCAGTGTGGTGCGTAACTACCAGCTGCACGGCGGAGGAAGCCAGGACGCGTATCTGAACCCGAGCTCGGACATGATCAAAGCCCTGAAGTACATCGAGAGCCTGCAACAGCGCACGGACAACTCCGAAAACCCAACTGGAGACTACGACGAGGAAGACAAGATCCGTCTCCTGGTGCAGCTGGCGTCTCGCGGGGACGAGGACGCTCAGAGACGCGAGGACGCCGCCAGCTGGTTCGACGAGAAAGCACCGGAATGGGTCCGAGTACTTCTTAAGATGTTGGAGCCTACTCAGGGTGGCGAGTGGCGCCATCACAAGACCAGACGACCTGCAACGGACGCCGAACCTCCAGCGAGCGAATACGGCAACGTGGTGAGGCCTCACAAGAAATATCCGCTCATGTTTGAAGACGAGGAAAACGTGCGGGACAGCAAGCGAGCCACGGAGGACCTGGACGAGCAGTACACGCCGCAGAGTCTCGCCAACATGCGATCCATATTCGAAGAGCTCGGGAAACTCTCCACAGCGCAGAACCAGAAGCGGGAAGAGGCAGATAATGATGATGCTGGTGATGATGAGGATGATGATGAAGGTGAGGAGGAAGAAAACAATGCGTACAGGGCCAGAAGTCCGGTATATGAAGACGTAGCCGGGGGAGACGAGTGGCTTCCTTTAGAGGAGCAGGTCGAGACCGAGGAGATGGTTAAGGGCAGTCATGAAGAATATGAGCGAGGCTTGGGAGAGAGCAGCGAGGAGCCTGAGCTGATTGAGAAAAGAGCCAGCCCGGAGGATGACACCAAACGCTTGGATTACTACTTGTTGATGGAAATGACCGATCAGGCGCAGAAGCGCGATCTGATGCAGAAGCGCGATCTGATGGAGGCGCAGAACGCGAGGAGAAAACTGTTGAACAGGCCTTCTCTGCTCGACCCACGGGCCATCAAACAGCTGCTATCAGCCGTTTCCATGAAGCTCCAGATCCCTCCTGAAGATCTGGTCGGCATGCTGTTTATGGAAGAGACTCGCAAGCAGCAGCGTCTACCAGATGCTCAGCCCGTGAGGAAAGTAGGTGCCCCTCGCTACAGGAGCCGCGTCATTAAGTACTACAACGGGCGTCAGCCTGAAGTGACCGTGAGCGACATTCCTGCCGACGTCAAGACAGCAGACATCCTAAAAGTGCTCGGGCTTGGAAATCTGGCCAACAAGAACCCGAACTACCTCCTGAAACCCAGACCTTATAAAACGCCCGTGTCAAGATATTTTGCGCCGAGACGCGGCGGTTTGGCGACGTCAGAGCTGAGCAGAGCGCCGAGCAAACGGAAAGACGATTACGACGACGCGGTGGATGAAGACGAGGTGGCCACTTTCCTCGCCGCCAAACTTTTAACCGAGTACCCCGACACGGGCTCACCTGACCGGAAAAGAGCCGCGGACTCCACGTTTCCATACGAGGCCTACGAGGAGGCCATGAAAGATTACTTCGACCAAGTGGACACAGGGAAAGGCGCGCCGGCCAAAAGAGACACGCACGGAAAGGAGGAGGCTGAAGTGCAGCAAAAATCCCCCACCGAGGTCGCGATCCCAGAACAGTCTGATCAACAAATCCCCGAGTCAGTAACCGAAGGAGAGAAGGAGCATCATACTAAACTGTTGGCCGGGATGTAGTGGTAAGAGTGCGCCACGGCGGAACAACACCTTTCGTCCCTTTCTCCAAATGCCTAGAGTTTCCTCGAAAATAACCCACGTTCAAGTGCTTTAGTATGAAATTGTGTATGATGTAAATAACATATCCTATATAAACGTGCAAGAGTAAGTGACATTTTTGTCTGTTCTGGGTTAGTAATGTTTTCAAGTGTACTCTTAAGACAGGAGATAGTATGACGTGCGCTTATAACCGAGCACTGCAGAGTTTTTGTATGGTCCTATCTTATGAGCTGTATCATCAGACAAAGCTGGATGTGACACTCGTTTCTCAGTTCTTTTGTACATGTTCTGAAGTGTGAAATGACTCTACCATTAATAAAGCATTACTGTATTATTTTTTCCTCTCTCAGTATTGACTTGTATTAACCATCCACTAGAACAGGCAAACCATTCGAGAAAAGTTTGTTTGTTTATTTAATGAGCAAGGTTACATCCATACCAATCAGGCACATTCATACTGGGCAAATTTAGAGCCACCAAGTAACCTAACATGCTTTTTTTTGTATGTAGCCTACTAACGGGGAGGACATTCAAACTCCACAGAGGCCAATGTTGGGATGCCACACTGTGCTGTACAGGTTTGGAAGTGCCTCAATAATAACAGAACCTTTGCCGGACACAACAAGTCAGTTAAATATGACCTTACAAAAAAAAAAAAAAATTAAGAGTGGTGCCTAAAACGTTCATGAATTTTCATGAACCACTTGCACCACCGTGCCACCTGAGAAAACACAAAAGTGGTGCTTAAAATAGATCTTCTGACATTATGCACAGTTTATTGCCAGCACACCCTTAAACTACAACGAACCTCTACAGGTTGAAACATCTCCAACGAGACGCTGGTTAAATCCTGAATGGAGGCAATGAGTCATTCCAGCATTGCATCACGTCAGCGCTTGGACAGCTCCGGTAAGAACAAACCCACGTGCGCAGAGGAAATCTATCAAAATACACTTTTAATGACTCTAGCAATAGTGATTACAAATTTTTAGTAGTTATAGTTGCATTAAAAAATGTTAAAAATCATTTCCCTACATATTGTCATATAATATCATATAATCACAAGGCACTTTGATTAATGCTCCTTTGGATTACTGCAAATCAACACATTTAATCTGATATACAGGTTAAAAGGCACTCCATGTCAGTGGTCTGTTGTCTGGACCGAATTATTACCATAAGGATATTGGTTACAGCCATGTAATGATCATCACTCGTGTCTTCCCAGGTCCTTACCACTTTGGTGCTTTCCTGTACCAGCATACCAGATTCAAGTAACAAAGGAGTTAAATAGCTGCTGAAATGTGTTACATTAACCGCCGTGATCACTAGGTCTGATGTTATGAGCCAGAAATACATCATTATGTAAAGTAAACATCTTAAAAAAACAAAAAATGGAAAAAAAAACAAAAACCAAAGCTTGAAATTGAATCGTCACTGACAGAACATATAAACCTAACCATAAAACCAAAGGCTGTTCATCCCAATATCGTCAGATGCAGAACTTCCTTCACAAACAAACGTCTTTTACAGCAACTTCATAGTTTTATATATTGAGTGTAACCGCATTCAAAAGGTCTCCTCCCAGCGAGTGCTGCAGTACCAGTCAGACAAATTTCCTTTGCGTTGTGCTGTGGTCCTTTCTTCCAAAAGGCTGCTAAAACGCTGGCTTGCTCATGTACTCTTCCATCGTCTGGAGAGGTGAAACGCAGAGTTAATACAATATCTATACACCGATCGAGCTTAAAGTGTGTTGATTAGGATCTGTTCTGTACTGGATGCATATCATTTGCATTAATAATACAGGAGACGTGCCAGAACAATTCAATACATTTACATTCTTGACTCGACTGTTCGGTGCACTGGTGATTCGTACTGGTGTAACGATGCATCACGATAGAAAAATGTCACGATACGCATCGTGGAGATACATGAAGTCACATGCGTTCTGTTTGTTATGCCATCTGATGCAACTGCCTTTCTTGAACACGACTCATACATCATGCTCCCATGATAAGTACACATGATTTTGAGTTGTTACACTTCAGAGATAAAAAAGGAAATGTTCAGTGCTATTGAAGAGTTGGTGAAGCTACAACAGATCATTTGATTTTATTCATATACATCGATTTCTAATCATTTCTTGTAATTGCACGGGACTATTTTTTTTGTTTAAAAACTTCAAGTAAGTGTGCATCATTTTGCATTGTTTACGCTTCAGAAATAAAACGCCATAAGAAAAGCCAACTGTGAGCAAAGTGTGTCGTTACATCAAGTGTTAAAAAAAAAGAGAATTGCGCTACAAGTTTGAAAGCTCTTAGAGAAACCTGGTTTATTGTAATTAATCGTTACTCATTCGTGTCCAGCAGAATAGAAAATGCTGTTTAAAATGCTGGTTTTCTTTTCCGACATTCTATGCAAACTCACCTTGCTTTGCCTCAGTAAACTAAGTCTCTCACCTCTTGGAGCATGTCTGAAGCTTCAATAGATTTAGCAATGGACTGTTTTGAGGTTTCCTGTATCTCTCCGCCCATTAAGAACTCATCTAAGATGAAATAGGCTTTCTCAAAGTTGAAGATGATGTCCAGCTCACACACCTGACGAAACAAGGGATAGAATGAGATACTCCACCATCAACTGCAACAGGCATCAGATTAAATAAAACAAAACAAAACAAAACAAACCACATCGGAGTAAAAATAAAGACTAAACCTTAAAACCTAGATCTCTACGAACAGGGTAGGAGGGCAAATCTAAAAGCTGAATCTCCTGGCACATTACAGTCATCAGTTAAGAGAGTTCGGAAGAACAAAATAAAAACAGGTAAGCGTTGCTTAACATCCACTGTTATGTTCTGTGAAACTGCACATTATGTGATTATGTGAACACCATACTAACTGTACTTACACTCACCAGCCACTTTATTAGCTACACATTGCTAGTACCGGGTTAGACCCCCTTTAATGTTCAAAACTGCCTTATTTATTAATGGCATAGATTCAACAAGGTACTGGAAACGTTCCTCAGAGATTTCGGTTCATATTGACACGACAGAATCATGCAGTTGCTGCAGATTTGTCGGCTGCACATCCATGAATTGTCTAATTTTCTTGCACCTGTGCTATTTGTAGCCCGTTAAATTTCTTTAAATTGTGGCACCCGGTGTGATCTCCTGCTGTAGCCCAGCTGCTTCAAGGTTCAACATGTTGTGTCTCAAGAATTCTCTTCTGCATACCTTGGTCTGTACTGCTACATGCATCATTATAACTGGATTCAGCTAATGAATCTAGAAAGGAAATATATGGGTTAAGAAGGTCCTACCCTTAACAATAAGGATAATAAACTTATCGGACCATGGGCGTACAGTACTGTGCAAAAGTATTAGGCTACCATTAGATTTGTTGTTTTAGCAATGGTATAATGACCATAATTTTGTGTGTAAATGAAAGGGATGCAGGTGGAACAGTCAGGCTACAGGGATCAGTGGTCACAAAGGTCCAGGAGTTCAGGTACTTGGGATCAACTGTCCAAGGAAATGGGGAGTGTGGAAAGGAGGTGAAGAAGAGAGTACATGCAGGATGGAGTGGGTGGAGAAGAGTGTCAGGAGTGCTGTGTGACAAAAGGGTCGCAGCAAAAGTGAAAGGAAAGATTTATAAGAGAGTAGTGGAGACCAGCTTTGTTGTATGGCTTAGAGACAGTGGCACTGACAAAGAGACAGGAAGCAGAGCTGGAGGTGGCAGAACTTAAGATGTTGAGGTTCTCTTTAGGAGTGTCTAGGGTGGACAGGATTAGGAATGACATCATCAGAGGGACAGCACAGGTTTAAAAATTGGGAGACAAAGAGAGGGAAGACTGAGATGGTTTGGACATGTGCAGAGGAGGGATAGTGGATATATTGGTAGGAGGATGTTGGAGATGGAGCTGCCAGGCAAGAGACGGAGAGGAAGACCAAAGAGGAGTTATTTGGTTGTGGTAAATGAAGATATGCAGGTAGTTGGGGTGAGAGTAGAGGACGCGGAGGACAGGGTGAGGTGGAAATGTTTAACTCGCTGTGGTGACCCCTGATAAAGGGAGAAACCCAAAGAAGAAGAAGAAGATGATAATGACCATAATTCACACTTGGATTCATGACTCCATGATATTTTCTCCCACTTATCTTCATTCCAGTCTTTGAGAGTTTTAGCATATCTTAGCCTTTTCACCCTGTTGTCTTTTTCAGGTTCCCCTGAACCAGAAAAAGTGGTTTCTTGGCTGCCACCCTTCCAAAAAAAAACTTAGTCCTGATCAAGCTTCTTCAAACTGTAGAAGTGCATCCCGATGAAGCTGCCAGATGCTGCTATTGCCAAAACGTAAGGGGAGGTCACATTAAATACTTACTACCATTATAACCAATAGAAGCCAATTTTTCTGAACTTTGTACATGTCCTGTTCTGCACAAGTGTTCTAAACAAGAACACAATGTCTAACTCAATGTGATTCTCCCCACTCAGAGAGCAGTCTATTCACCAATTCCTGATGATAGTCTAGTCAGTCTCTCTCTCTTCAGCCTGGGGCATAAATACTAAAAATAAATGAATAAATGAATAACCAATCGAGTGCATGTTGGGCGCATACATTTAAAATAGCCAATGTGAGTTAAACTCTGCCATTGGATGCGCCCTTTTAAACTGTAGAGTCACAACGAGAAATGAAAAGGTCACAGACATCTGGAACAGAACTTGAACCCTCGCTATACAAAGAGAATAAAAGCCTCAAATAGCATCAAATTGATCCAAACATCAAAATAATCCAAACGAATGTACAAACAAACAATCCAACACAGCAATCATCCACAATCTACTTTAATCAGGGTCAACAAGCCTGAAGCCAAAATGGCTCTTCATTACACCAAACAATAAAGCCTAAACCTTAAAGAAGTCAGGCTTAAAGAAATCATTGGTCATTCAACAAAATGATCCAAATAGTTACTGAAAAACAGTCTGTCCATCAATACTTAGTGAATTGATCAACAGCAGCACTATAAAGTTCATTCCAGAAAAAGTAAAACAAACAAAACAGCACTCTATGAAGTAGCCTACTTCCACTCTGAAGATATGGCTGTCTCTGAAATAGATCCCTACTCCCTCGTTAGTTTTGCGCAATATTGGACTAGGGAGAGGCTATAACACTAAAAACACAAAATCTAATGCTTTCTCATCAATGACATGTGTCAGCACCGGTCTCATAACAAAAGCAGGAGTGGCTGAGCCATGTTTAAAGCTCTGTACACACCTGAACTGATTCTGAATTAAGGTTAGTAAAAGCACAGTGCTGTTCATGTGCAGCTGTGTTTGTGCCCCTGTTGTGCACTGCACAAGTGTAAATGTGACCGACACAATCAGTTATATGAGACTGCCCGGCCAATCACGCGAAATAAACATCCGATTTCGGGTTGATACAACAGTCCCATCCAAATACCGAAGCTTAAAGGACTTGTAAAAGGTGTTTTCGCAGCTCCCTGAAGTCCTAATCACTCAGAGCACATAGCTCTGCCAGTTTTTTAGCACTTTTGCTTCCAGGAAAAAACCAGTAAGACTATTTCAACAGATGGAGAAATGTAATAAAGGAAGTATGATTCTTAGGGAGAAAAAAAAAAAAAAACATGACTCAATATAAGGAAAATAAGGAAACTGTTAGTTCCTAAAACTCTTAGCCCTTCTCTAACTACCTAGAAGGCCCTGAGGGCTCCCCACAGAGTGGTTTTAATACTTTTACATATAGCAGCATATGAGAACTGCTCTTGTTCAGTGAGAGTTTTCTGAGCCACTTGCAAACAGTAGGCATACTTACATTTCCAAAGTACTTATCAAGCAGCTCAACGTATCGATGCAGCACTTCTAAAGCCAACAGTTCATTGTCTCCGTCCTCCAAACCACAGCAGAAAAACAGACTGGCATACCTGTGAATATAACAGTGATGAATCAACTGACAGAGACTGAATTACATTCCCATTTTTATAATGATGGCAATTTAAACAGAAAAGCACACAGCAATATGGAAATAGCACAGCACATCTTATTGTAACCATTTCAAAAAGAGCATTAGTGTAAGGTGCTGGGATATCCAGTCAAATTGTAATAGCAGCCCAGACATTAATCATTAAACATGAAGTTCAGCCATTTGCAGGCCAGGCTGGCAAAGATATGTGAACCCGTGTACTTGTCAGCTGGTAAAACATTCTTTAGCAGAAATATTCCTGTAGTTGTTGATCACACTTCAACAGCGGTGAGGAGATGTTTCAGTCCATTTTGAGAATTCATGGATGGACAGCTCTCTTCAGGTCATGTCACGGCATCTCTACTGGGTTAATGCCTGGACTCCAAAGAACCATCTCTGCTATTTGCAGCATCGCAGTTTCAGTGTCATGCATAAGTAGTCACCCCCAACAGTTTTCCACACATTGTAGTGTCACAACTTGGAATTAAAATTGTTAGCTAGGTTGTTTACCATTGGACTCAAGCATTCTTCATTGGAATGTAATACAAGAGATGCACCGATTGTAGTTTTCTTGTCAGATTCCAATTTTCTTTCCATCTAAGAATGATAAATGACTGCTTTTCTTTTTATGGAAACTTCTTATTGCTAAAGAAAGATAGCAGGGGCTGCTAGCCTGTGCCTGGATCTGTGCTCTCACTAGCTTTAACCTCCTTTGTCAAATTCTGCATATTCAGCAGGGTGATGCCGTTTTAATCATCTTCTTCAATTCGAGCTGTTCCTCCATGGCTTATTTTCGCCATGCATGTAATCCAAACAGCTCACTGTGAAGATTGTGAAAGCATGGCTGTGTCCGAAATACATTACTACCCCCTCATTAGTATCCCTACTAAACCTAATGCGCTATTAAGGAAGACTACTTAGTTTCGAGTAGCACTCGAAAGACAAATGAAATCTAACACTTCCTTATCATCAAATGCGCATCAGCACTCAATCCAACCTGAGCCATCTTTAAAGCTCCTACTGAATTCTGAACTAAAGCTGGTAAAAGCACTGGGCTGGTGATGTGTGACTGTGTTTGTGGTGCTGTCGCCCTACCGATGAAAATCATCCCTACTCCATGATGCTTCCACCACCATGGTTTGTTTGTTTTTGTTTCTTTGATTTGTTTAACGTCACATCAGCTTCCATGGTCATTAATGACAGGAACAAGGATGATACTAGTCAGACACAATCATATTGAGGCAATTTAGAGTGACTAATTAACGTAACACACGTCTTTGGAATGTGGAAGGGAACTGGAGTACCCGGAGTAAACCCATGGGAAGGATATGCAAACTCCACACAGGTGGAGGTCATAATCAAGCCAGGGATCTGATGCGCATTACATAGCGCTTTGCAGCAAGGCAAAAAAGTTCAGTTTTGGTCCCATCACAGACCAAAGAGTTGTGCGGATTGTTACCTGTTACCCTTGGGTTATTTATTTATTTTTTAATCTCTTTAAGCATTACACAAATGGTATGATCTTACACGTTGGTGTGATCACTTAGCAATAGCAGTGAAGTCCTTCTATTTAATGAAATTGTGGATTGATGAGATTCATGCATTTTCACAAGGTCATCTGAAAACGACCTTGAATGCAGCATAGTTCACATGAACCCCTTGAGAAGCTGAGACACTTTGGATGCACTTTTAATAAAGCAGACTATAAGCAGAATAAAAAAGGCATTAAGAACTTGTTTGCTCATACTGCTGTGAATGAAGTGTGAAAGTCAATTTCCTCCAAAAAGACATGATACAGTTGTCTGTTATTATTTCAGACTGACTAGTTCTCAAGTACAGAGGTGCTCCTGAAAGTGTTCTTTCATAGCATCTTCTATCCAAACCACCCAGGAGTTTAGATGGTGGACAATGAAAGAGTTGCGGCTTTTGTCAGTGGAGTGACACTTGAGCATGCAACGACTACCGGTAATCAAGCCCATGCACATGCCCTCCAATAAAAACAAAACTCAGATTTCATTAAGGATTTGTCTGAGTAAAACTCGTGGGTTTTGAAAGTGAAAAACAAGTCACTTTCTCTAGTTTTCACTTAGTTAATTATGGTTTCGTTTTGCGATCAGAGGCAAAGAAACTGGTCTCCTAGTTGAAAAAGAATCAAATTGTGGTTTGTGAAGAAATTGTCAGACATCCATAATAAAGGTTTGGGAATGCTAGCAATGATGCCTGAAAATATTATTCATAACAGAATATAAACACCACATTTTCTGTCTCTTCTGGCCTCAAAAAAGCCAGAAACATTGCAAACATAATTATTCCACTGAATTAGTATACTCACCAGCCACTTTATTAGGTAGACCTGACCTAGTACTAGTACTGGGTTGGACCACCTTTTTTCTTTAGAACTGCCTTAATTCTTCAGTGTATAGATTCAGAAAAGCTAGACACACTCCTCAGATATTTCGGGTCTGTGGTAGCCTAGTGGGTAAGGTACAGGACTATGGACCAGAAGGTCCAGGGTTCAAATCCCACCTCTGCCAAGCTGCCACTGTTGGGTCCTTGAGCAAGGCCCTTAACCCACAATTGCTTGGATTGTAAGATTGTATCAATTGTAAGTCGCTCTGGATAAATGCTGTAAATGTAAGTTAACAAGTAGCCTTGTTAGATGCTGTCGTCTGCTAAATGCTCCAAATGTAAGTTAACACAAGTTAACAAGTAGCCTTCAGAAGATAGTACACGATGTCCATAAAGGGATGGACACAGGCCGCAAAGATACTCAGGTAGGCCAAGATGTTTATCGTCAGTTGGTTTTAAGTGGCCCAAAGTGTATCAAGAAAAGATCCCCCCACACCATTACACCCTCTGAACTGTTGATACAAGGCAGAATGGATCCATGCTTTCATGTTGTTTACACCAAATTCTGACCCTACCATACGAATGCGAGACTCGTCAGATAGGGAGAAATCTTTTTTCCATTTTTGGTTAGCCCATGTGGATCGTAGCCTCAGTGGCCTGTTCTTAGCTGACAGAAGAGGCACCTAATGTTGTCTTCTACTGCTGTAGCCCACCTGCTTCAAGATTCAGCATGTTCAGAGATGTTTTTTCTTTTGTAATGAGTGGTTATTTGAGTTACTGTTGCCTTTCTATCAGCTTGTACCAGTCTGGCCATTCTCTTCTGACATCAGCAATGCATTTTTGATCACTGAAGTGCTGCTCACTGGATATTTTCTCTTTTTTGAACCATGCTCTGTATACACTAGAGATGACTGTGTGTCCCAGTAGAACAGCAGGTGAAATACTCAATACTTAAATTACCTTTCCTGCCCATTTTGATGCTCAGACAGGTATATCTAATAAAGTGGCCAGTGAGTGTAAGTTAATACTTTCCAAATAGCCGTAAATCTCCTAGAGGTTCTTCTGCAGAGTCATCATAGGGGCACAGGAAAAAGTAGTCTTAGCAGATGGTAAAACAAGAAGTGGAGCAGCCACTTCAATTTGTGGTGCAGGCATGCTTTTCAGACCACAAAAAGGAAACTAGTCAAAGCAGGTCAGTAGCAATACACACAGACAGCAAATTGTGCTTGCATCTTCAAGAAAACACTTGAGGATAAAAGCAATTCTGGTACAGAATCTGAAAAGTTGGGTGACATGACAATGGCATAACACTGCAGTATATGAACATGATGAACTTTGTGGACTATTACTGGTATTGTCATGTGTTAGTGCACTTAGGAATAAACCAACAGATGGGGGATCACTAGGACTTTCAGAAAAACAAAAACAGAAAAATCCCTACAGCCTACTTAAAGCATTACCACCTTACTACAGTAAACATCTCAAAGATTTCTAAATAAAGACTTATAATATATGCCCTTAATAGTTGTAGAAGCCAAAAATAGACAACACTTTCTCATGAAGCATCTGTTGAAACATGGAATTATTGTCTGTCTACCAAAATTATGACTTCAATACGCTACCTGTGTAAAGTGTCTCGAGACCGATACTGAAACAATAAGATGGCAAAAACCTAAAACATCAGGAAAAGTCATGGAATCATAGATGATAGATTTACAGCATTTAGCAGACGCCCTTATCCAGAGCGACTTACAACTGGTACAATCTTACAATCCAAGCAATTGTGGGTTAAGGGTCTTGCTCAAGAACCCAACAGTGGCAGCTTGGCAGAGGTGGGATTTGATCCCTGGACCTTTTGGTCCATAGTCCAGTATATTAACCGCTAGGCTACCACAGTCCAAGATTTCAAGCATATTCTATAACCTGCCGCTCTGTGAGCTCTTAGTACAATAAGCTGGTTGTCTGACTTGTACAGTACTACTAAACTAGTACATACCACTTACTAGTCAAAAATGCACTCAGCTGAAAATCTTCATAGACATATCATCATGTGAATCATAGGTTTAGATGACTTTACACTGTATCACAGAAACAGAGTAGATCAGAAAAAGGGACACAACTTTTGGAGGTTGTGGGTGTCTATTTTTCCTAATAGTGCCTGAGGCAGAATATACTGCAACCGACAAACAGCATCTACAGTTTTTCTCCATACAGAAAGAACCTAGCCAAACACTATTCAAAGTGCTCTAATAAAATCACTCACTCAAATTATATGACGACAAACTAAAACTGATTTGTTTAAGTACAAAAAACATGACCTTTGTGTTGGTTACCCGAGTCCTTTACTATCGTCCATTAAAAACGTCACAACACAAATCAGTGTTCTATGTTTTGACAGCTGACGTAAGAATGACAAGAATAAGCATTACAATGTGGGTCTATGTTGAGGACAATGGTGTAGGAAGCTGGCAGTGTTGAATAATAAGGATCTATTGTCAGAATTTAAAAAAAGACAATGTTTGTATGAGCTCAGCTTTTGGGGTCAAGATTACGACCAGCTTCAGGAAGAGCAACAAACTGGAGAATTGTTTAACACCGGTAGACTGTACACTGACATTTTGTTTTTTGGTTGAGGAATTTGTGCAATACGCCTTACGTTCGTCACTACAGGAAAGGTAGCCATCTAAACCCATCAAATAGCGTAACCTAAACTCTGTCCACATAATTGCTATGAAAGATAAGTACACTGATTAGTGTGAAATCATACATTTCTCAGTTGCCCTTTGAATGCTAGTACTGGAACCTCGTTCTGTTTTTCCAGCAGACCTTCCTCACCTCTTGTAGACGATCTTGAGGTCCTTCCAGTGTAGGAAATTACAGCTGCGTGGTTTTCGAGCCAGCACCATTGTAGTCATGTCCCGTATGATCTTCTTCTTCTCTCGTTCCGTCATGGGCAGGAACCATTTCTGTAGTCGCAGCTTCCCCTGGCGACTGAAGAGCAGCAGAAATCGCATCTAAAAGACAAAAGTAAGTACAGGCTAAAGCAAGACCTAGCTAGGTGTGTAGTTTAACTAAATATGATAAGGACTGCATTAAAGTCAGCCCCAGAGCCTAAAGCACCTTTGGTGCATCAGTTTGCTTTAATGAACGACGTCTTAAAAATGGCAATACATTATAATAAGAAATAAAGATCTGTCTGTGGATGTTTCAGACAAACAGCTGGCAACCTCAACAGCCAATCACTGCAGATCCATGAGCAGAGGCAGGAGTTAATGACAGTAAGTCTGACACCATGAATTGCCTTTCAGCTTTACTCCTGGCAGAAGGTTTAGTGGAACTTGTTTATTTATGGGACTTAATTCCTATGGTGTCAAAACAGCTCAGGGTTTTATGGCCATTTCTGACATGTAGCATGCAGTTTATGTCCTCTGGTATTTTTAGTGTACTTCTACCTCTTTGTATTTTCTGCATTCTGAATTTTGTGTGTGCACGTGAGTGTGTGTGTAAAAAACTACCTCATCGGTCACGTGCTTATGTGCTCGCTAGCTCACGTTTACACTAGAGACTGTTCCAACTCGATTGACGTGTTTAGAGACTTTTGTGCTCGTCTCTATGACTTTCCACTACTTATTTGTAACAAGCTGTAAATGTCGTTCATAAGTGTATGTGTCTGTCCTATTGTAGGTAGTACTGCTTTGTTTGTCCAACCACTACTTGTATATTCTCGGTTACCTATAACTACATAAACTGGTTCACATTCACTTGTGGAGTCTGTTTCATCAGGCTGATCTTTGGTGTTGTTTGTAATACTGTCTATCAATGCATTTTTGGCTTCCTTTGAGACCCTGTGTTACAGCTTTACCCTGCACAGGGTCATAAGTGTATGTTACTGTATTTTCTATAATTATTCTGAATTCCCATTGGCCTTAGGGATGATGTGAAGATGGTAGTGTTCCACTCGTGTTTTCAGTGGTATCTCTGATGCATTTACGTATTGTTTGAATGTTTCTGGTGAAAATACCCTTTATATTTACATTACAGTAGCATAAAAAGATTAGGTGACTATAGTAACGTCCTGTCAACGTCCATTTGTGGTCAACGTTATGTTTCACAAAATGTAATGCGGTCGGTAAATGGTACACACATGTATCTCACAATGATCATACTAGTGGAAGCTAACTTAACTGAAAGAAAGAAAGTCATAAGTATTCATAGTAGCGATGCACTGATTGCAGTTTTCTTTTCTGATTCCGATTTCTGATTTTTTAAAAATATATTACCAGCCGATTCCGAATTATGTCTAAGAACTAACAATGACAGCATACAGAAACAACTGTTAAAGAAAGATAGCAGAGCTGTTGGCCTATACCTGGCTCTATTCTCTCACTAGCTTTAGCTTTGTGACATTGGCCACACAAATATCAAACACTGCAAACTTGCTCAAATTATACTTTATCACAGCCTTTTACCAGTTAGTGCAAAGGTACAAGTACAAGCAAAATATACTGAATTGAAACTCACCCCAGGTTGCACATTTGCAAACCAAGACAGTAAAGCATACATCACTACTGTAATGCATTAAAAACACACTCTTGCACTACATCCCAGGGATAAATGGTACAACACAATGAAAAAAACTTCAAGCTGTAAGCTTTCAATAACTAAAAAAAAAAAAAAAAAAAAAAAAAAAAAACACACACAAAACATATCACAGGCACACAAGAACCTAACAATAACAGACCATCAAGCCACATGCTAAAGGGACTGGGAAACAAACACGGAGCGGCTGAGCATTAACTGTTTAAGTTTAAAGCTCCTGACACACATGAACTGAATTCTGAATTAACGTTAATCAAAGCACTGTCCATGTGCGTGGCTGTGTTTCTACCACCGTCCGCATTAAATGCGACAGGCAAATAATCAGTTATAAGAGGCTGATAAGAGGCTGATAATAAGCAAATAATATGTGCAAAAAGGGATGAATACACCTCAATAAATACTACTAGTAGTGCTTTGGTGACACAGTGATGTAATACGTTAGCCTACCCCCGCAGAAACCTGTGTGTAAACGTCAAACGCAGACATGATTGACTGTGTTTGAGTGAGAAGAGGCCTGCTATAGGATACTATACTATTAACTAATCTTCAAATAACCAGATGAACAAATATCCCACTGCCGTATTTTGATGTTGGTTCATCAACCTCAAACTCCTCCATGGGAACTACTACATTTCCTTTTACATTTAGCAGACAGCCTTTTCCAGAGTGACTTAGAACTAATACAATCTTACAATCCAGCCAATCATGGATTAAGGGCCTTGCTCAAGGACGCTGTCAGCTTGGCAGAGGTGAGATTTGAACCTGGTCTGTAGTCCAGTAGCTTAAAGGCTAGGCTATCACAGTCCAATTATTAGAAACACTAAATTTACATTTATTCATTTAGCAGATGCCCTTATCCAGAGGGACTTACAACTGGCAGAAGTTGGATTTGCACTCCAGACCTTCTGGTCCATAGTCCACTTTTTTAACAGCTAGTCCACCACAGAGACTTTTTGTAATTTCTGTGTTACTTTCTGTTAAATCTGGACAATCTCTCTCTACTTCTCTCTCTTGTACACATTTATGGAATGAGAAACTGTCGCCCTGGGCTTGCTCAATTTGGGATTGGACGTAGATATTAGGAGATAATCTAAAATTGTAAAGTTGCTTTGAGACAATGCTCCATTGTAAAAAGCGCTATAGAAATAAATCTGACTTGACTTGAATGTGGCAGTGCAGTGCATTTCCTGTTGTATTTATGATTCAAGCAGGCATTTCTAAAGAGAGAAGGGAACTGAGCCGAGTGCAGAAACTGTGAAACTGAAGACAGCCGAGTACACAACTCTGTTGTACTGTGGCACAGACAGTTTTTTAAATAATATTTGGGTTAAGTAGGTTAATACCCTTAATAATAAGGATAATAAATTATTGGACCATTTATGAATATGCAAATGGATGTATCTGGTGCATACATGTGCATCCAACTTATTTACTACCAGGTACCATAGCCCAATAACAAATGCTGCCATTCCCATCAAGCCAGGCCTAAAATATCAGTGAGCTCTGTCATAAGCTAATACAACCCAAATCAGAAAATGTTGGGACAGTATGGAAAATGCATATAAAAAAAGTGTTTCTTACATTTACTTTGAATTTTATTTTGTTGCAGACTTTATAAACCCAAGATATCTCATGTTTGTTCTTCATTCCACTTGTTAGCAAACATCCATTCCTGCTTGGATGTCTTTGATGAGCACTTTATTCCAGTTGATCTCCACTTTATCAACAACAGTTCATTATCAAACGATTCAAGGAATCGGGAGGATTTTCAGTGCATAAAGGCCAAGGGCACAGGCTTAAGCTGAATGCCCGTGATCTCTGTTCCCTCAGATGGCACTGCATCGAGAACCGTCATTCACCAATAGCTGATAGAACCACAATGGCAAGGGATTAATTTGGCAAAATTTGTCAATCACAACAATACGGAGTTACATTCACAAATGGCACTTAAAACTTTACTGTGCAAAAAAGAAGCCTCATGTTAACCATGTCCAGAAGCGGCATCGAGTCTCTGGGCTCTGAGGCATCTAGGATGGACCATCCCACAATGAAAACATGTATTGTGGTCAGATGACTCAGGATTCCAGATATTTTTTGGGGGAAAAAATGGACGCCATGTGCTCTGCAACAAGGACGAAAAGGACCATCCAGACTGCTGTCAGCTACAAGTCCACAAGCCAGGCTCTGTCATGGAATATGGTTATGTCAGTGATCTTGGCAAAGGCCATTTACACTTCTGTGACAACAGCAGTAACACAGAAAATTACATTGAGATCTTAGAGCAACATAAGCTGCCTTCAAGATGACATATTTTCCAGGGACAATGCAAAACCAAATGCTGCACACATTACAAAGGCTGTGGAAGAAGAGGATACGGGTACTGTCCCCAATAGAAGGTGTAGAGAATTTTGAAACGAAAAATGCAACAACGACAAACTTCGTACTGTTGCACATCTTAAGACGTATCTGCAAGAAAGATGGGACAGAATAACTCCTGAAATACTAAATCGCTTGGTATCCTCTGTGCCAAAATGTCTTTTAAGTGTGGTGAAATGGAATGGCAATATTACAAAGTGGTAAATGTTTTACCATTCAAACCTTTTCTGAACTGAAAGGCCTGAAATGCAGGAATGGATGTTTATTAACAAATTAAATGAAGTTGACCAGACAAAACATGAAATCTCTCAGGTTCATACCGTCTGAAATGAAATAAAAGTCAAAGGAATTGTAAGAAACCCTGTGTTATTGTATATGCATTTTCCATACCGTCCCAACGTTTTTCTGATTTAGGGTTGTACAAGAACAAGACAAAGCACATTTTATGCTTTCTTAGAAAACAGTCAATTATAAGCCAACATGACCATCTGGAAAGCTGTGGATCATGCAGAACTTGGTATCATAAACCCTGACTAAGCTTAAGGAGGAGCTGGGAAACATCTGGTAATCAGAAATAAAATAAAGGATAAGCAATGTTATAAATCCCTAAGCAGAACGAAATAAGTATTTGGGGGGGAAAGAGAGAACAGTCTGATTTTTTCCTGGATAAGCCTTTCCTAGACAAACTGTATTTACTGAAATACATTTTTGTCGTTGGTTGGTTGATGAGTTTTAACACCACTTCAGCACATCGGCCATTTCGTGGCAGGATAGGTAATATATTTGTGTCAAACTAAGTACAACACTGTTGTCATTATTTAATATGTTATCAAATAATGACAACTGCTTGGTAAAGGAACACTGTGATTTTAATGGCTGAAGGTCTGGCAATTGCAGCAAACCCTCAAAATATCCGTTTAATTATTACTTTTTAAACTTGTAAATAACCACCACTGAAAAGTGCAAGCCTCCATCATCTACCTCTGCACATAATCCCACCACACTATCACTGATCTTCATCAATGCTATGACTTAAACCAGCAGCCAAAAATAAATCTACAGTCTATAGAATAAATTGCCTTTGCTCTGGCAATCTGTCTTTATCCAGTCCAAAGGTAACAGAGCTTGACCAAATGCCTGTCTGGTCATGAACTCAGACACGAACAAAATGAATACAGAGAGATTCAGAGAGACACATTTGTATGCAGAATCACAGATGGTTACTAAAATAAACTCTTCTATTCTCCTATTCAGTGAGTCAAATAGACCTCACACAAGGTGACAGTAGGGGTTGTGGGTAAAGAGCTAAAAACATCATCATGTAATCATGACCAGAGTATTAATAAGTGGAGAGCCATGCAGGGAATTTGGTACAAACTGTTTTGACAGCATTTATTTATAAGAACATTTTGTAACAGCAAAAGTGCTAGTCACTACAACAGTCACTATAACTACAGTCTGGAATCACATGCATTATGTCTAGTATAAGACATTGATAATTGACTTTTACTGAATGTATCACTGCTTCCTACAACATTTCTATTATAAGTGGCTAGCTCATCACAGAGTCTTTCTTGGAGGTCGCTGGTTTCTATTTAGAATTAAGTGAAACCTAAACTTTATCCTTGTTTATCATTATTTGTTAATTATGATTATTTCTTCTAAACATATCCAATAAAAACTATAAATGCATTATTTCAGTAATCACTGTTGTGCTCTGAAAGTATGCTGGTGAAGTGGTTAAGGTGTTGACCGAAAGGTTCAGGTTCAAATCCCACCTCTGCCTTACTTTATTATATTCAATATTTATACTACTATTTCATAAGCCATAGTTTTTTTATTCTCCATTTTATAATACTCTGTATAATTTTTTTCTTAGCCTATATATTATTCTATTCTAATTTTAATTGTATATTTTTTGTATATATTTAGTATATATTCTTTAATTCTTACATTTAACATACAGGCTGCCCAAGGACGATGGGACCCTATTTGAATCTTGGTCCTCTCAACGTTTATTCCCTATAATGTTTGGGGAGTTTTTCCTTTCCACTGTCACCTCAGGCTTCCACAACTAGGGCTTTGAGGCAATAAACATGGAACACAAAGATAAAAAAAAAACATTTTACATTTACTCTGTGTAATTTACAACTTACATGACGAATCTATTTGCCTTCATTATAGTCAGCTAACTGTAATAAGAAACATGTTTACAGCCTCATTACATCTCAACATTGATAATAACTAGTATATACACTGTCACCTAACATTTTATATCCATTGTTATTGTTCACAGGACATAAACCACAACAGACTCCACTCCAGTGCATGTCAACTGGGTTAGTAAATAACTATTACATTGGTTAATATGTTACTGGTTAGAACTGCTCAGTTCCAAAATATGTTCAATAAATGACAAATCTGGGGCACTCGGGTGGCACAGCAGTCTAGTCAAATGCTGGTCGTACCTTCTAGACGGGTCGGACATCACATCCAGATACGATGGACTGTGGACTACCAAGGGAAAAAAAAGTTGGGAACCACTGGTCTATCATAATATCTTAATTGTTGTTTTAAAGATGTGTGGGTCGATATTCAAACAGTCAAAAACACACAGTAAGAGTTCACCTATATACACTACATCATGTTTGTTTGTTTGTTTGTTTAATTTAACTTCGCTATCAGCATCAGTGGCCGTTTCAGCAACACACACAAGATTACATCTATACACAAGTTTACATCAAGTTAACACCAACCTAAACATTGTTGCAGACCAAGTACAGCCCTTCATGATAATGGTACTCCCTAATGGCTGTGGCCTCTTTCAGCATGATAATGCACACTGACACACTGCAAAAATAGTTTGGGAATGGTTTCAGGAACATGACAGAGTTCAAGGTGTCGTGTTGACTTAACTTCCAAACTTGCCAGATCTCGAAAAGATTGAGCATCTGTGGGATGTTCTGGACAAGCATGTCCAATCCATGGAGGTGCCACCTCACAACTTACAACACTTAAAGTATCTGCTGCTAACGTCTTGGTGCCAGATAAGACAAGACACCTTCAGAGGGCTTGTGAGTCACACAAGCTCCCAACACGGGCACACCTTTTATTTGCATCAAAGCCATCTGAAAAATAGATTTGTCTAAAGGTTGTTTTCACAGCTGGAGATCAGACAGTGCTACAGAAAACTGTCTCTACAAACAACTGAATAGTACGGCAGTGTTGTCCGTAATGTATTAAAAAACACACAAAAGTAAAAGCGCACATATCGTGGATCAAAAAGAAGGTGAAATTGAAGTGCTACACAAACCCAATTAAAATACAGCACTGAGAAATAGAGAAGGACAGGATAAAGTCTACAACAGGTCGCATTAGATATTGCATGTAGACGCACCAAGGCACACTGGCTTTGTTCTTGCTCTGTCAAAAGCTGAGTGGGAGACTTCATCATCAATACATTTCTAAAGCACAGAAAGTAGAGATTGCTGGGTATTTATCTCTTAAAAATGAAGAGTTCTTACACAAGAACCACCAACATATGATGTTTTAGCCCACGTTTGGTAAGCTTTGAATGATCTGGGTGTCTGTGTTGTCTGTCAACAACATGGCAATATAAGTAACTCAAGTTATTCTTATTTGTAATGGAGTAGACAAACTCATGGTAAGTTGAATGCATCGTAAAGCGAGGAGTTTATACAGGTAAGCTCGTTTAACAATCATCTGATTATCGTCCATTCGCTTTAACAACAGAGGTCTTAAAAATTATAAGAGGAAATAAAAATCTGTCTTTATCTCTAGATGTTGCAGCTGTACACAGCTGGTCACCACAACAGCCAATCAATGCTGCGGATCCACGAGCAGAGGCGGGAGTTAAAGAGCAAGAGTCCATCATTTGTGTGCATGTATATGTGTGCATATGCAAAAGTATCTTACTGGTAGCGTGTTCGCTTGCTTGTTAGTTCACGTTTGGACTAGAGAATGTTCTACTTTGGTTGGTTTAGAGACTTTTTTGGTGAAAGTTACTCGTGTTTGTGTATGGCTTTCCAATACTTATTTGCAACAAGATGTAAATGTGTATGTGCCAGTCCTATTGTAAGTAGTACTCCTTTGTTTGTTCCCCCACTACCTGTATATTGTCTCTGACCTATAACTATATAAACTGGTTCACATTCACTCATTGAGTCTCTGTTTCATCTGTGTTGTTAATAATACTGTCTATCAATGTAGTTTTTCAATGCATTTCTAGCTTCTGTCAAACAAGCGTCAAGTCCATCATACCATCCTCAAGTGTTACGGCTTTCCGCTACACAAGGTCGTTACAGTACTTTCTAAAATTATTTTGAATTTCCATAAATTAAAAATGCAGTGTAGACCACAGCCTCCCACTCGTGTTTTCAGCAGCATCTCTGACGCATTTACGTATCGTTTGCACAGTTTTATTGTGAAAATACCATTTATATTTACATTACAGTATCATAAAAAGACAATTGTGACTAAAGTAATGTCTGGTAAATGTCTTGTTTCACAGAATGGAAATAGTGCATGCCTGTACACTGTATATATCATAGCATAGCCTAGTAGCATAGTATATATCATATCATTAACACAAAGCCTATTTTATAATACAGTGTTGAACAGGTCATGCAATCTATTAACTAATGTATTGAAAATAAAAAACAAAAACTAAATGATTAGCCCACTGGCACTGTTGCTCAGCTCAGTCAGCAGGCTGCTGCCCAGATGCCCAGCTTCTACGGGAGAGTATCATACTGTGTATCACTTGCCCAGGGAAAAATCTAAATTCAAGTGATTTCTGCTGGATGTGCATTTATGTGCATCATCAAATTCCCAATATAAAATTGAAAAATTGTACACCGAACCATCATAAAAAAGGGAGTTCCTGTATGTAAAAGCTTGAAATAATCGTTCCATTAAACCAGTGTGGATCAATGGACATCTATGATGATTTCAATCACATACCAGCTGTAGACACACAGATCTTTAATTCATAAATGTATCTTCCAAGTCAGTCTCATCCTGGATTTATACTGAGGAGCTGCATTTCCTGCACTGTGTTGTGATTTCTTTTTCCTTCTATTGTTTGAGTGAAGACACAGCTGCAGTTTCAGTGGGCCGCAGGGATACTGCTTACACATGCAGCATGATCACATGCCCAGGTGCTTTGGTAGGGATTTACTGAATCTCAGCATTGCTCACTCAGGCATTTTTCTTGACACACATATAGGTGCACGTCCCAGTTAAATTCGCTATTGCTATTGTAAAAACCTACTAGTAATAAAGTGTATAATGAATAGTAAACGCTTGCCTTCATGCATGTCATAGAGGAGTTTTATTGTACTGCCATGCATCAACTGTATGCCTGCACACAAACTCCATGTTAAAGAGTAACAGGCCTTGAATGAATTAAACTAGTGGTTTTAGACACTCAAGCGAGATCTGAGTCAAGTCAGTTGTGAAATTGTACAGCAGGAGAAAGGAGTGCCTCGGCAGAACATGTTACTGCTGCCTGAGATTTCTTGTTTACAAAAGGTGTCATTTATGTCTGTATACATAAAGGAACAAATATTTTACTTCTAAAGGTCGACTATTTACAGAAAATGATTAATATGCATAAATGTTATATGGCATGAGCAGCACGGTGGAGCAGTAGGTAGATCATCACAATACTACTTTAAAGACACGCTTCCACAGCATGGACTTTATTTTTGTATTACTTTTTTACAGTTCTCTCATACACCTTACAGATTTATTATGCGATGCAGTGATTTTCGGCTACTTGTGCTGCATGTATAGGAAGACTTTTCTGGAGGCAACTGACACTGTGTTCCATGCTCGGGCACAGTTGACGATCACACTACATGCATTCTGTGCTCTAGTCCAACTGAACAGTGCCTGTGCCCTCCACAAGCTTAAGCAGTATCTTTCTAGTATTTTCCTTTAGAATTCTTTGATATAATTCAGAATTCATTGTTCCATTTGCCCAGATGCAGCAAAACAGGCCCAAACCATGATACTACCACCACCATGTTTCACAGATGGGATAAGGTTCTTATGTTGGAATGCAGTGTTTTCCTTTCTTCAAACATAACACTTTTCTTTTAAACCAAAAAGTTCTATTTTGGTCTCATCTGTCCACAAAACATTCTTCCAGTAGCCTTCTGGCTTGTCCACGTGATCTTTAGCAAACTGCAGACGAGCAGCAAAGTTCTTTTTCAGATAAAGCAGTGGCTTTCTCCTTGCAACCCTGCCATGCACATCATTGTTGTTCAGTGTTCTTCTGATGGTGGACTCATGAACATTACCATTAGCCAATGTGAGAGAGGCCTTCAGTTGCTTAGAAGTTTCCCTGGGGTCCTTTGTGACCTCACCAATTATTCAACGCCTTGCTCTTGGAGTGACCTTTGTTGGTCGACCACTCCTGTGGAGGGTAACAATGGTCTTGAATTTCCTCCATTTGTACACAAGCTGTCTGACTGTCGATTGTTGGAGTCCAAACACTTTAGAGATGGTTTTGTAACCTTTTCCAGCCTGATGAGCATCAACAACTCTCTTTCCGAGGTCCTCAGAAATCTCCTTTGTTCATGCCATGATACACTTCCACAAACGTGTGTTGTGAAGAGCAGCCTTTGATAGATCCCTATTCTTTAAATAAAACACTCACACCTGATTGTCATCCCATTGATTGAAAACGCCTGACTCTATTTTCGCCTTCAAATTAACTGCTAATCCTAGAGGTTCACATACTTTTGTCACTCATGAATATGAAATATTGGATCATTTTCCTCAATAAATAAATGACCAAGTATAATATTTTTGTCTCATTTGTTTAACTGGGTTCTTTTTATCTACTTTTAGGACTTGTGTGAAAATCTGATGATGCTTTAGGTCATATTATGCAGAAATATAGAAAATTCTAAAGGGTTCACAAACTTTCAAGCACCACTGTAGTTACCCTATAACTGTTAACCATCCAAGAACCACTAGACAGTTTTTAGTACGGCTGTGTTTAAAAAAAAATATCAATACAGCGATATATCACGATAATTATTTTTCTGACATACCACAATCTCCACTCTGGCAGATGTCACAGTACAGTACAGTGTTTTGACTCAATTTCAAGCTATTTTTAATAACACATAAAATTGCATGCCTTCAAAAATGATATTAAATTAAAGATCACTAGCTCCATGTACGTAAAAAGCCACAAAGACACCTCAAGGTCACTTCTCTAAAAGTCACACAGAACCCCTTTAGTAGGCTATTAGTCTTAGGCTAGTAGTCTGATGTTCGAAGCCTAATGTGGGCAACAGTAAGCCTGAAGAGCCAAATAAGCCCAACGAAAGTTTTTAAAGCAAGCGTATTTCAATATGATTACAATTAAATCACATATTACAAACTTAAGCAGGTCTGTGGCCTAAAACATGAACGTATAAGGCTAAAAAGCCAAAGACCGCAGGTTTGGGTTTGGAACCAGTTTCGCTACCTAATGCTGACTTCACGGAAGCGCTGTTCCGAAACAACCTACTATAGCGACCGAGAAACAGGTTATACGACTCAAATTTAACAACCACAAGCGTGAAGCGTGGTCAAATAAAGAAGGGTTCAAGCAATTGAATCCAACAATGTGTTTCTAAGTAAAGAAAAACGTTTAACGTTAACAGATCTTCTACCTGCTGTGAACAGGTGCACGTTCGAGTATTTCTCCATATAAACATTAAAAACCTCCATTTAACAACCAATCAACGTGACTTGCGCTTTGAATTAAGCACAGAAACGTTAGTGTCACTTACCATTTTGTAAAAAACAGAATGTCAAAGTGTAATTAAAAGTTTATGAAATCGTCCGCTCCCCCTGTTAACACCGACTCGCTCGGACACATCGTTATCTCTCCCAGAATGCTTCAAACAGAAAGTGCGGAACTCCTCCCCGGTGTGAGTCCCGCATACATACCAAACGGTCATCTATCAGACTTCAAAGTACGCTACATAGTGTGCTGACTTGAACACCCCTAACAGAAACGTAGTGCGTCTCTATAGGGATGATGGAATTATTTGAATGCGGCCCTGCCCGTATTGTCGAATCCGCCGTGCTACACCTGTTTGAGGCAGGGTGTGGAGGACGGTATGTTTCAGGTACAAACTAGCGAACAAAATATTTTTTGCTGACTCGTTTTTGTCTTACTTCGTCCTGAAAATGTTAATGGACACATATATGAAGGAATAGTTTAAAAACAAGAAAGATGTAAGTCTTCAACAGTAGCTGAATGAGATACTAGTCTGTCGTCAGCTAGTTTCTGTCCTAGGTCGCGTAAAAGCCCGTGGAGTTTCAGGAAAATATAAAACAGTTTCTTAAAATATAAAAGCTTAAAGTCAGTTCAATACCTGTTCTGATAAAAATGTATGCCGAAGTTCAATGGATATCAATGTTTTAATCACTGTCTTTAAACGTCTTAATATGTGTAATTAACATTGTATTCATTTCACATTAATATTACAGTATTTTATATACACACACCGGCCACTTTATTGGGTAGAGCTGTTCAACTGTCCTTAAACGCAAATTAGTAATCAGCCAATCACATGAAAGCAACATGTAAACATGGTCAAGAGGATCTGCTAAAGTTCAAACCGAGCATCAGAATGGGGGAGAAAGGTGATTTCAGTGTCTTTGAACGTGGCATGGTTGTTGGTGCTAAACAGGCTGGACTGAGTATTTTACAAACTGCTGATCTACTGGGATTTTCTGAAAAAGTGACAATATCTAGAGGAGAATGGCCAGACTGGACTGAGCTGATAGCAAGGCAACAGTAACTCAAATAAACACTCATTACAACTGAGGTATGCAGAAGAGCTTCTCTGAAAGCAAAACTTGAAGCAGATGGACTACAGCAGCAGAAGATGACACCCGATGAAATTCCTGACAGCTATGAACTGGCAACTGAGTACAATTCCCACAGGCTCAGCAAACTGGACAACAGAAGACTGGAAAAACGTTTGTCTGAATAGCCTCAATGTCTTTCAGCGACATTCAGATGGTAGGGTCAGAATTTGGTATAAACAGCATGAAAGCATGGATCCATCCTGCCTTGTATCAGTGGTTCAGGCTGCTGGTGGTGTAATGGTGTGGGGGATATTGTCTTGCCGTACTTTGGACCCCCATAATACCAATTGAGCATCGTTTCAACGCCACAATCTACCTGAGTACTGCTGCTGATCATGTCCATCCCTTTATAATCACAGTGTACTGTCTTATAATGGCTACTTCCAGCAGGATAACGCACCATGTCACAAAGGTCAAATCATCTCAGACTGGTCTCTTAAACATGACAGTGAGCTCACTGTACTAAAAAGGCTAGATGCACTAGATGCACATTTGATTGTACCAGTCTGTATTCTCAGTATCTGAGTGGTATATTTAGAACCTGCTACTTCTGTCAGTAGATGTACCTAATAAAAGATTTTTGAATGACATGACTCTTCAAAGAAATTGCTTCTGTGAGGCAATTTCTCCAAATAGATTTTGATTTATACTAGTTTCAAAATGCAGGCCTTTTTTGGGTAATTGTTTCTTAATTCTCAGAATGGGCTTCTCTCTAGACCCCCCTAGTCAATACTTAGACCGCCTGTTCATAAATCTCTAGTGACGCCTCTGGTTGAAACTAACCCTGGACAGAGCGCACGCACACACTCACACCGGGACATGTTAGAAATACCAAATGATCTAATGCAAGAACATGGAAACTCCACACAGGCAACAGCCAGGCCAGGACTCAAACCCAGGTATCTGGAGCTGTGAGATGGCAGTGTGAACCATTGTGCCACCATGCCACCAGTTGGCATGTTCTCCCCATGTCTATGCAGGTTTCCTACCACATTCCAGACATGCATTAGGTCAGTTGGTGTCTCTAAAGTGTCCAAGTGTGAGTAAATGTGTTTTTGTATGTGTACTGCGATGGACTTGCGTCCTGTCTAGGGACAAATTCTTACAGCAGGTTCGCATCACTGTGCCGCCTTCATGACTTTTATATAAATATTTAAAACATATATAGTTTTATTTACTGGTATTGAGCTGATATTTGTTTTTTCATTTTGCATGGCACCAATATTAAAGGTTTCATTAAACATGCACTACAAAAGTTACGTTAGTGCTTAGTTCTCTCAGACTAGATTATGTTTCACAACTGGATTGAACTGCTTCTGTCCTCTAGGCAGGAAGAACGTGTCAGAATAAGACGGTGTCAAATATGCAGTTTCTACAAAGTTTTTTATAGCTTGCTGTTTTTGTTCTTTCTCATTATTATTATTATTATTATTAGTCTGCCCGTTTGATTTGGACGTACCTAACATTTACGTCTCAGATTGGGGGTGTTGATCTACCCTCACATCGTGGTCGCTAGAGGGCGCCACAATGGTAAGCTCAATGAGTCATATAAATTGACACTAATAAGAGCCTGCTCCCAAATGGTTTCATTACCATTGTTTAACTTAGCACAGTAAAGAGGCTGTTTATTTAATTTCTATAACATTCTAATGAACAAAATAACATATTACAGTCTGTCTGTAACGTGTGTGCTTACTTAAAAGACTAATGCTAGTATATTAACCCTCATAAAAATGACAAAGCATGGTTGAAAACTTCAGCATCAAAGCTGAAGGTATTCTTTATTGGAATACTGTTTAGAACATCAGAGGAGTGTGGGATTGTACCAATTAGGAGTATTAGTATACAGCATAGGCCTTGATCGTCTATGTCCTGGTTTGAATGATTAATTGGGTTTATAGTTACATTTACATTACAGCATGGGCTGTGGTGGCCTAGCGGTTAAGGTAATAGACTATGGACCAAAAGGTCCAGGGTTCAAATCCTGCCTCTGCCAAGCTGCCACTGTTGGCTCCTTGAGCAAGGCCCTTAATCCACAATTGCTTGGATTGTAAGACTGTATCAATTGTAAGTCGCTCTGGATAAGGGCGTCTGCTAAATGCTGTAAATGTTATATGAGCAGACAACCAGAAATACAGGAAATTTGTTTACCGTATTAAAAACTGAATAGAAAAATAGAGATTCAGCTTCTATAGGCTACTGTGTCAAGTATGTAGTGTGACCTCCCCTTACACTTGAGAATCTTCATCAGGATGCCAAGTTGACATTTCTACAATCCAAAGAAGCTTGATCAGGAATGGTCTTTGGAAGGGTAGCAGCCAAGAAACAACTTTTCAGAATAGGAACAGGGCGAAAAGGTTAAGATATGCTAAAGCTCACAAAGACTGGAATGAAGATCGGTGGAAAAGAGTGTTAGGGAGTGACAAATCCAGATTTTTGGGTCCAGTCATTGCCAATATGTTATATATGGTCATTATACCACTGCAAAATCAACAAATCTAATGGTACATAAACATTATAATCCATATTCCAAAGTTAAGTCCAAAAGGAACAGTTATGTTGGCAGGCCAGCTTGCTTAATATTTCATTACCTCTAAGTAAAGACAGAGTCCTATTTGTACTGCACATCAACTCAATTTAAGCTACAGTATCTAAATCCTACATTTAAATCCTTTGTGTACCTCAGAACAGATATGTTGGTTTATGAGTAATGCATTATATATAAAAGTAGATAAATGATGATCCAGAATAAAAGGATTTTTACAGAGAATAATATAGCTAATTATATACGCACTTACTTTCTATCAATCATGTTAACAAGGGAAAATGCCATGGCGCAGAGTTGGAAGTGCTTTACTTTAGAAAGAAAGACTTCTGCTCCGCTCCAGACAGTTGCCAAGCAACAGGTAGCATCGGACGACCGCCGGATATCACAGAGTAATGATGCTGACCTTTATCCAAACACTCGCTCTTTCGGAACACTCTCAGTGAAACCTTAGGGATCATGGAGTCTACAGATCTCATGTCTATAGCGGCAGCAAGTGGTGATGACGCAGGTCTGAGCTAAGGCACGTCCCAAAATCCATTTCACACTGATGCAAGCTGATAATGCTGTCACTAGCTGATTAGTCTATTACTGATTAATGTACCAACGTTTACCTTTCCCATTATTCACAAACATATTTTGCATATTTTGAAATACTGACCAGTTCTATTTCATTTATTTGACTTGTATGTGGCCCAGTATTTTGTCCAGCTGTATAAGATGACAATAAGAATTGACTTTAAGAACATTTAAATAAAATAAACATTATTTACATAGAGATCAATAAAAAATGAAATGGCATACATACCTCTATACATTTTTACTGTTAAGAAAAAACCTATGAATATTCATGAATATCCAATTTGGAAGTGCTCCCATCTTCTGCTATCCCATAATAGCAGCCCAGCTGGTTAAATGCTAATGAACTAATTATAATTAGCTTACATTTGCCACATGTAGATATGAGTTGGATTTCTATTAAATTCACCATATTCAGACACAGCAGGGCAGCTGGAGTTTTTAAACACCTCAGTGTCACTGCTGGACTGACAATAGTCCACCAACCAAAAATGTCCAGCCACCAGCATCTTGTAGGCAGGGTCCTGTGAGCACTGATGAAGGATTATATGATGACTAACAAACTGTGCGGCAGCAGATGATCTACTGCCTCTGATCCACAAGGTGGAGCGATATGGCAGAAGTGCCTAATAGCTTGCACAGTGAGTGAGCACAGTGTTTAAAAACTCCAGCAGCACTGCTGTGTCTGGTACAATCGTACCAGCAAAACACACACTAACACACCACCACCATGTCAGTGTCATTGCAGTGCTGAGAATGATCCGCCACCCTGACCATTAGAGAACTGAGTAAAAGGTACTAACAAAGTATGTAGAGAAACAGATTACAAGAATTACATGTAATTACAGTACAAAGTACGCAGAGAAACAGATGGACTACAGTCTGTAATTGTAGAACTACAAAGTGCTTTTATATGGTGTGTTTGTTTATTTATATGGTTTATTTAATGTTGATGTCAGCATCAATGGCCATTTCAGCAACACACACACACACACACACACACACAAGATTGACTATGTTGTTTATGTGCAAGGCAATATCAAGACTAGTTATATATACACACTCAGGTCGGGCCAATTTAGCATAATAAATTAATTGAATGCATGTTTTGAACTGTTCAAGGAAACCGGAGTACCCAGAGTAAACCCACACAGACACGGGGAGGACGGATATACAGACTCCTCCCTGGAATCTAGCCCAGGAACTTCTTGCTGTGAGGCGACGCCACTTCTATATGGTAAGTGGAACTGATAAAATGGACAATGAGTGTAGAAACAATTTGTAAGAAAATACAACATCGAAACTGCAAATGTATATGGGTGATGTTAGCACATGGCTAGGAGACATTTAACTGCTATTGCTCTGTAGTTATTTAAAATAGTGAATGTGATCGGCTCAAAGTTTAAACAGTGACATGAATATTAGAGTAAAATGTCTTACAGTACGTGTTTTGAACTGCTCAGTTTCGACTTTAGATCTGTGGTGACTAATGAGGCAAATCATTAATCATCCTTGGAGTTCAGAGCTGCTAAAAGCATCTAATGAGATGTTGCTTCACAGTAAGTGTTTTTTCATTGATATTTGAGTCAGCCGATGTTTTATTTAAGGCCACATTTGCCAAGGTATCACGTGACCCGTTATCACTTTTTATCTGATTATTTTTATGTTTACTCCTTTCATTTAGGTCTGCTTTAATCCAAACACATGGGTTGTCTTTCAGGGAAATACTCGGACCCTGTTATAAAAGTGAGTAAAGATTACTGAATGCAAAGGGACTTGTTTGTATCCGTGCAGAGTGTATCCAAATGTGACCTGCTTAATGAATCATCGCCTCAGCTACAGCATCCGTAAGTGATCGATTTACTAGGAAATCCTCTTCAAAACCTAGCTCTTACTGGTTTCTTTAAGTGATACCATAAGACAATTCTCCCTGGATCAATCATCCTTGCTCAACCTTGCTATGATTTATAATATAATTATTATAAATCATAATAATTATAGGAACTTTAGTACAATTTAGTTGTGTAGTAACCCCTAAGCAAAGCTAGAAGCAGCTGGAGCTAATAGCACACCAAAGCTAGTTTGTTTGTTTTTATTTTTTAGTTTAGGTTATTTAGCGTCACTCCTTCAGCATCAGAGGCATTCAATGACAGACACAAGTTCAACATTGAAACTAGTCCCATAATATGTCAGTGTTGGGGGCCAATGTTAGCATAATCATTAGCAATAATGCAAAATGCATGTCTTGGGGACTGCAATGCTATTTAGCAATCGTAACACCAAAGCTCACCAAAGCTAGTAGTAAATGGAAGCCAATCGTATTTCACCACAGCTTATCCTTAACTAAACTAGTACCACTGAAAGCAAAACTGTATCTCACCAAAGCTAACCAAGGCTATCCTAAAAAGTTTAGCAGGAAAACATTAACTGCAAACAAGCTAGCCCTACAAAAAAAAGTGCTAACTGAAGCTATTATTATCAACCAAAGCTGACCAAATTGAGTCCTCCTAAACAAAACCACAGGACTAAAGCTAATAGTATCGCACCAAAGCCAGCCAAAGCTAATATTAACAGAAATCCTCACGTACCACCAACCTTACGGTCTACTCTGCTCGGTCCATTCCACATGCTTTTCTTCTTCAGCCATTCCAAGCCCCCCCCTGACCCCGGCCTGTAGCGCGCGTGCGGGGGCCTGGGGCGCTCTCGGGGGTCGCCGCTGGGCACCGCTGGCGACCTCAGTGGTGCAACTCTCGTCTGTGTGTCTTGGCTGCCTCCCTACAGCACGAAGAGCTAATATTAACAGAAACCTCGAATCACACCAAAGCTAGTATAACTGAAGCTAATAGTATCACACTGCTAACCAAAGCTAGTGTAACTGAAGCTAATAGTATCACACTGCTAACCAAAGCTAGTATAACTGAAGCTAATAGTAGCTCACCAAAGCTAGCCAAAGCTAGTATTAACAGAAACCTAGAATCACACAAAAGCTAACCAAAGCCATCCCTAACCAAAGCTAGTATAACTGAAGCTAATAGTATCACACTGCTAACCAAAGCTAGTGTAACTGAAGCTAATGGTATCTCATCAAAGCTAACCAAAGCAATCCTTAACCAGACATGTACTATCACATTAAAGCTAACCAATATCTTTGGTAGCTCATCAAAGCTAATAATAACCCTAATCCAAACTAGTGGAATCACATTATAGGTAACCTAAGCTAGTAGTATCACATTAAATCTCACCATAATCTCAACCCAAGCTAGTCATATCACTTTATTGCTAACTAGTTTTACGAATGTACCAAACAAAAACAACTGTTAAAACAATGTGATTCTGAGTATGATTATGTAACCCTTATACACTGCTCAAAAAATTAAAGGAACACTTTGAAAACACATCAGATCTCAATGGGGAAAAAAATCATGCAGAATATCTTTCCTGATTTGAACTGGGTAATGCGTTAGGAACGAAAGGATGCCAGACGGAAATGAAAATGATCACCCTACAGACGGTAGAATTCAAAGACACCCCCAAAAACAAAGTGAAAAAACCAGTCAGTGGTATCGGTTCCTTCATCCTCCACGAACTGCCTGCATACTCTCACCACATGAGGCTGTGCATTGTCGAGCACCAGGAGACCCCAGGCCTCACTGCACCACAGGGTCTGACATTGGGTCCAAGGATTTCATCGCGATACTTAATAGCAGTCAGGGTGCCGTTGTCTAGCCTGTACAGGTCTGTGCGTCCTTCCAGGGATCTGCCTCCCCTGACCATCACTGACCCACCACCAAACCGGTAATGCTGAATGATGTTGCAGGCGACATCCACGGCGTCACCAGACCCTGTCATGTCCTTCACTTGTGCTCAGGTGAAACCTGCTCTCATCTGTTATGAGACAGGGTGCAAGTGGCCGATCTGCCAATTATGGTGTTCTATGGCAAATCGAGCTCTACGGTGCTGGGCAGTGAGCACAGGGCCCACTACAGGACGTCGGGCCCTCAGGCGACCCTCATGAAGCTTGTTTCTGATTGTTTGGTCAGACACATTCACACCAGTGGTCTGCTGGAGGTCATTTTGTAGGGCTCTGGCAGTGCTCATCCTGTTCTTCCTTGCACAAAGGAGTACAGTGGGGTAAAAAAGTATTTGGTCAGCCACTGATTGTGCAAGTTCTCCTACTTAGAAGATGTCTGTAATTTTCATCATAGGTACACTTCAACTATGAGAGACAAAATGAGAAAAAAATACCAGGAAATCACATTGGATTTTTTAAGAATTTAATTGTAAATCATGGTGGAAAATAAGTATTTGGTCAATAACAAAAGTTCAACTCAATACTTTGTAACACAACCTTTGTTGGCAATGACAGAGGTCAAACATTTCGTGTAAGTCTTCACCAGGTTGGCACACACTGTAGCTGGTGTTTTGGCCCATTCCTCCATGCAGATCTCCTCTAGAGCAGTGATGTTTTGGGGCAACATGGACTTTCAACTCCCTCCACAAATGTTCAATGGGGTTGAGGTCTGGAGACTGGCTAGGCCACTCCAGGACCTTGAAATGCTTTTTACGGAGCCACTCCTTCGTTGCCCGAGCGGTGTGTTTGGGATCATTTTCATGCTGGAAGACCCAGCCACGTTCCATCTTCAATGCGCTCACTGATGGAAGGAGGGTCTCCACCTTTTAAACCATTCCTGTTTTGGGAGTCGTCTCATTGTTGCTCCTCTAGTGCACATGTTAATTTCATTAACATCAAAGCAGCTGAAACCGATTAACAACAAACCCTGCTACTTAACTGACCAGATCAATACCCAAGAAGTTGAATTGAGTTAATGCTATACTCGGATTAAAAAGTGTTCCTGTAATTTTTTTGAGCAGTGTATAATTACTATTATAATTTTTTTTACCCACAGGGACCAGTGACTAGCCTGCAGAACACAGATCACAGTCTTAAGCATGGCAACCAGCCGGCCCTCCTACAGACATAGTCAACTGTACCTGTTTGTGGCACCCAACCTGGCCATAAGGCACCACCGGGACTTGAACACTGTACTGTATCTGGAGGAAACACAAACCCTGCCCATAACTAAAACCTACAAATGCATCCTCCTACGTATAAAGGTAGGGACTGCGGTTCTTTGAAACACCATGTACTCATGGAATTAATGTAACATCAATACACTGTATTAGCTGCAAACCAATGAATGCTTAGCAGTGAATCGTATGATTACATGTATAAGCGCACACTCTTATGTCAGCCAGTCCGCTCCACTCGGTCTGACTCATTCAAGCGCATTTGTGAATTTCAGTGCCATTGATGGAATTATAAATAATGCATAAGCAAAATCAATCTCGACCCACATCACCTGAGCACTTACTAATTACATATTAGTACATAGTGCATTTAAGATACAAATGTGCATGCACTGTAGGTAAGTGAAGTAAAGTATCCTTAAAATAGAAATCAGTTAGGGAACGCATTGGAGAGCTAGACACTCCACATGGCATTCAGGTTTCATTTAAAAAGTAAGGCATGATCTGTATTCTCTCAGAGAGCCACTCTTATCATGACTATGGGACAGAAGGTCTGTGGTTCAAATCCCACTTCTGCCACTGTTAGGTCCTTGAGCAAGACCCTTGACCCAGAATTGCTTGGAGTGTAAGTGATAATTGATAAAATTGTATTAGTTTTGGGACTGTTAGCTTAGCGGTTAAGGTACTGGACTCTGGACCAGAAGGTCCAGGGTTCAAATCCCACCTCTGCCCAGCTGCCACTGTTGGGTCCTTGAGCAAAGCCCTTAACCCACAATTGCAAGATTGTAAGTCGCTCTGAATAAGGGCGTCTGC
Organism: Ancistrus triradiatus; assembly: GCA_025084515.1. NCBI lineage: Eukaryota > Metazoa > Chordata > Actinopteri > Siluriformes > Loricariidae > Ancistrus > Ancistrus triradiatus. The sequence goes on along the minus strand of JAJAGP010000807.1, from coordinate 202,162 downwards.
TAAATCATGTAAATCTATTCTAAATGAACAGTCAACACAACCTCTCCAAAGAACAAACTTCAAAATGATATAGTTCAACAAATTTAAGTGGAACATAAGATCTGCGGTACACAAATGGATCATCTGGAAGGATGTCCAAACATTTCCACACATTCATTTTTCACAGTGTGCCTTAAATTTTGCAAAATTTAAACTTGCAGAACTATCAAATATATTGTTTTTTTCAGTGAGAAAATGAAAAGAAATACAGTACTGTGCAAAAATCTTAGGCCACCATTAGATTTGTTGTTTCAGCAATGGTATAATGACCATATATAACATATTGTTGACGACTGGACCGAAGAATTTCAAACTTGGATTCATCACTCCTTAATACTCTTTTCCACTGATCTTCATTCCAGTCTTTGTGAGATTTAGTGCATCTTAGCCTTTTCACCCTGTTCTCCTTCTGAAAAAGTGGTTTCTGGGCTGCTACCCTTCCAAAAAGACCATTCCTGATCAAGCTTCTTCAGACTGTAGAATGGTCAACTTGGCATCCGCATGAAGCTGCCAGATGCTGCTATCGCTCAAGTGTAAGGGGAGGTCACCCTAAATGCTTGCCACTGTATCCTGTAGTGGTTTTTTAGTACTGCATTCAACTTGCATGTATTTTCTGTTTGTATTCTAATAAAGAGACTGAGAAATAATTATGCAATGGTACCTCGGTTCCAGAAGGCTTGTCGAGAACCGAAAACGATGAGTACTGAGCAAATTCTTCCCATAAGGAATAATGTACACTGAATGAATCCATTCCAGACTTCCAGAAACTCCACACTGTATAGGGCATTATATGCATTAATGGAGTTGTATTGTACAGGTGCTCCACGAGTTACCTTGGGGATATGTTCCAACAAATCCATCATCAGTTTAATGCATTATAAACTGAGGAGTTTAACGAGTGTTTGGTAGAGCGGCCTATACTGTATCACAGCAGAGCCTATGAGAAGTAATGATAAGTAAGTTAATGTTTAAAACACTTACATGAACCTACAGTTGGCCAAAATCATTAACACAAAGCTTATATTATAATAAAGTGTTGAAAAATCTCATGTAATTTAGTGAGTAATGGATTGAAAGTGAAAAGTAAAACCAAAATAGAATTTATCTAAAGCTCAGCAACCTGCTAGTTTAACTGCTCATGCACGTTCCATTTTTAAACTTTCCAAACTATACAGAAATCAAAGTACTGAGTATCTGTAGAAATCAAACTCACCAAATATGTGTAGGCTTTCAGTGAAGCATTACTCTATTCTAATCTAAAGTTAATGGATATTATGATTATAAAACCATGCACCTTAATAATAGCCATAATCTTGTGACTGAACTGATAGTTATGGTGCACCATAAACAATTGTTAGATTCAATAGACACTGAAGAATAGCTGTGTTAGAACTAAGCTATTAGGGGTCTATCAGGGCCAGACTCCACTTTTCAAATGGCTAGTTAAGTCTAATCTAAAAAAAAAAAAAATGGGACTAAATGAGATAATTTACTTTTAACTCAAATAGAAATTTTGATGAGTCATACAATCAATTTTATTTAGTAACAAACCAATTTTGCAGCTAAACTGTACTGCTTTAATAGAAAGCCTGAGTTACCTGTAATGCAAGCACAGTCCTGGGTTGGTTACGTCACAACCACAGATCCTGCCCTAACCCCAAGGAGCACATTCAGATTCAGGAGTCTCTGGTAAGGTGGAATGTTGTAGACATCTGTCTGAGAATGCATACAAGCAAATCAAACTTTCAAAGGTACAATGCTCGGGTAGACTGTGGAGTTTAAACTATGCTCAATTTGTACTAAGGGGCTCAAAGTGTGCCTAGAAAATATCCAACACCATTACACCACCACCCTGAACTGTTGATACAAGGTAGGTTGGATTCATTCTTTGATGTTGTTTAGACCGAATTCTGACCATTTCCAAAATGTCCAAATGGAGTCGCATGAGACAAGGCAACATTTTTATCTTCTTTGGGCCGATTTTGGTGAGCACGTGCAAATGTTAGCCTAAGTTGTCTGTTCTCAGCTGACAGAAGTGGCACCGGTGTGGTCTTCTGCTGATGTAGTCCATCTCCTTCAAGGTTTGAGGTGTTGTGTGTTCAGGGATGCTCTTCTGCATACCTCGGTTGTAATGAGCGCCTAGTTGAGTTACTGTTGCCTTTCTATCAGCTCAAACCAGTCTGCCCATTCTCCTCTGATCCTGGCTTCAACAAAGCATTTTCACCCACAGAACTGACGCTCACTTGATATCTTCTCTTGTTTGGACCATTCTCTATAAACCCTAGAGATGGCTCAGTATGAAAATCCCAGATGATCAGCAGTTTCTGAAATGATCAGACTATCCCATGTAGCACCAACTGTGGCACGTTCAAAGTCAATTAAATCACCCTTCTTCCCTATTCTGATGCTCAGTTTGAACTTCAGCAGGCCATCTTGGCCATGTCTACATGCCAGGGTTTGCATCATGGATGTGCAGCCTACAAATCTGCAGCAATTGTGTGATGCTATTATGTCAATATGGACCAAAATCTCTGAGGAATGTTTCCAGCACTTTGTTGGATCTATGCCATGAAGAATTAAGGCAGTTCTGAAAGCAACAGGAGGTCTAACTAAGTACTAGCAAGGTGTTCCTAACTCACCTAAAGTGAGTGTACGCTTGTAAATATACTCATTGACAAAAAAATAAAATAACACATCCAGATAGACGTGTCGGATTGCTGCAAAACTCGGCATGTAGTTATATCTCAGGCAGATATGTAAATTATTACAGGTGTGGTCTGATTACACACTGGGTCTTGCCCCAAGAAGGCTACATGTGCTTTCCCCGCTGCCCTATAAAAAGGCTCTCAGGTGCTACTTTTGGGTAGTATACCTCTTGGTGAGAGACAGTTGACTGCTAGACATGCCTCTACGCTGCACTTGAAGACATTTTGCCCAGTTGACTTTGAGAGGGGGCACATCATTGGACTGAGAGAATCAGGATGGTCATTCTGACGAATTGCCCGCCGAGGTGTTGGGAGCAGTGGTTCTGTGATGGTGTGCGCACACACATTACAGGTTCCGGACATCCCAGACAGACTACCAGTAGCAAGGACCGTTTGATCCCCCAACAGCCACGAGCGGTTCTCCGTTCCATTGTCCACCATCCAGACACAGGTGGCACCTTCACTACACACTGCTTTCTCTACCCGGACCATTTCCAGTATCTTAGCAGAAGGAAATTTGTTGCCACGGCATCCTTACACGTCCTGCCATTGACAGCCAGTCACTGTTGCCTTCGTTTGTAGTGGTGTCATCAACAAGAAACCTGGACCTCTTTGGACTCGCACCACAAGGCTTTCCCAGGAATGTCTCTGCCAGACTGCAACACATCCGTGGGCAAATGTGCTCGGGATAATATACGGAACCTGTATGTCTCCATGAACAAACATATCTCATGTTGTAAACAGGCTAGAGGCGGACCAACAGGGTACTAGAGCCTCCTTTTAATTGTATAGCTTTCCCCAATAAACTTATCCTTTTGCTCTAATACTGTAATCACTTACACATATCATTACAATCACACAAAGTTTCATTCGATCCCAACAACTCCTTCTTGGTGAGTTATTTATTTGTCAATATGTGTAAATTTTAGGTTCTCCTAGAGAGGTCAATTCTGTAGATTTCTTTGATTGTGTTTGGTCTGCCAACATGACTTCAAAATAACCTGCATCCAGACATTTTAGCAGACTGTAATATTCTCTGTACAGAGTTATATCACTTAAATTCTGTACTCTATAATATGAGCAATAACTTCACCTGTTTAATAAAATGAAGATCCCTTGATCTGGAATCTGAACCTTACACAATACTGCTTTTTTTAGTATTCAGCTGGAGTTTGTAATAAGTTTGTAATATTTGTTAGTACTATATAAATAAATCAAATGTTTCTAAACCCCTTAATACTGTTTAGAAGCCACAAGTCACTGCTGAAACCAACAATGTGCCAGGTGTCTCAGTATCAACATTTTTATTATTTTTTCAGCAATGCACATTTTGCTGTTTTGGTTTTGTTGTTTTTAGTAATTTATTTATTTTTTTTAACAATAATGATAACACAAAAATGTGTGGTGCATTCACATTTTCCCAAGGGATTATTTTCCTTGAAACAGCACAGATAAACCAGTGAAGAGCTTGAAGCTGGACCCATCCATGGTTGAGATCCGTACAGTAGCGTGACTGGTGGCCTAATTGAAACATCTACAACACTTAATGGAGTTTTATTCTGCTTGCTGTTTATTTCTGATCTTTTGTGGTTGATTTTTGCTATTTTTGTTCTGGAGGAAAAGTCAGCTTCCAGAATTCACCTGTTAAAAGGAATTTCCCAGTCCATGCGAACAGTCTTTTTTTTTTTTCTTTTTCGTTTTTGTTCTTTGACTCTTTCCCAGTCCGATCTACGCCACATAAGTGTAGACTTTGCGATCCTCTGGTGTCCGTGCCAAATATTCTCTCTCTATGAGTCCTTCAATGCGCTTTTTAATTACCACTGGACTGGGGAGGAAACGTGCCCTTAGCTGCTGGGTTACCTGATGGAAGACACAAAGCAAAAAATAAAAATAAAAATCCATGATAAATGCAAGAACCTTATCTAGTAATTATAGGTGCAACAATCAGCCAGTAATTATAATAATAATAATAATTATTACTACTAGGGGTGTAATGATGCACACTGCTCACGATGAGATTTAAAAACATTCCTTTTTGATTTCTGAAGAAAAACAATGTGTACTTTTCTTGTATAAAATTCCAAACAAAAAGAATCTTTAGTTCACTGCAACTAAAAGAAAGTAAGAGTTTTAAATGCATACGGGAGCATGATTCATGATTGGGCCTTTTGGTGTTAAAAAAATGCAACTTCACAACCTAGTTCACCACAACCTAGTTTTTTTTTTTTTTTTCCAGACCTGTTTTCTCATTACCCAAAATGTTAGGTGTCAAAATCTGTAAATAAAACTGGAAAAAAGGGTTTTGATTTCAGGCTGTAAAATAATGACTACACTTCACAACCTAGTTCACCACAACCTAGTTTTTTTTTTTTTTTTCCAGACCTGTTTTCTCATTACCCAAAATGTTAGGTGTCAAAATCTGTAAATAAAACTGGAAAAAAGGGTTTTGATTTCAGGCTGTAAAATAATGACTACAGTATTTGTAAGGAGAATGATGGTTTTCTATAGGTACCGAACAATAAAAATGGGTCTGATAGGTCTTACCTCCGCTACAAGTACATTGTGCTGCATCTTCTTTCTGGATTTCATGATGCGTACAATAGCAGCCTCGATTTCATGTTTCCTGTCATCGTCCACTTTTTGCCGCGTCTCTTTCCTCTCTGGGTCTGACTCTCCCTGCTTAGCAGCGACTGCAGCACAACACATAACACTGGATTAATACAGCTGTGCTAAATAACCTAACATCATAACAACTAAAACCAACCTCTGTGAGCATGTGTAATACAGGTATGCAGCGTTTAACGTTCATCCGATCAACTTCCGATCACTTTAATGACCGAGGTCTTAAAAATAATAATAAACTAGAAAAGGAAATCTGTCTCAACTCCGGTAATTGTGGCAGGTTCAATGGCCAATCAACGCTGCGGATCCACAGTCGGAGGCGGGAGTTAGAGCTAAAGAGAAGTAGTCCATCATTCTTCGCATGCATGTGTGTGCTTGTGGAACAACCTTACAGGTTACAGTGGCGCAAAAAAGTATTTAGTCAGTCACTGATTGTGCAAGTTCTTCTACTTAGAAAGATGAGAGAGGTCTGTAATTTTCATCATAGGTACACCAACTATGAGAGACAAAATGAGAAATAAAATCCAGGAAATCATATTGTAAGATTTTTAAAGAATCTAAGTGTACATTATGGTGGAAAATGAGTATTTGGTCAATAACAAAAGTTCAACTCTATACTTTGTAACAAACGTTTCCTGTAAGTCTTCACCAGGTTTGCACACACTGTAGCTGGTATTTTGGCCCATTCCTCCATGCAGATCTCCTCTACAGCAGTGATGTTTTGGGGCTGTCGGTGGGCAACACGGACTTTCAACTCCCTCCACAAATGTTCTATGGGGTTGAGGTCTGGAGACTGGCAAGGCCACTCCAGGACCTTGAAATGCTTTTTACGGAGCCACTTCTTTGTTACCCGAGTGGTGTATTTGGGATCATTGTCATGCTGGAAGACCCAGCCACGTTCCATCTTCAATGCTCTCACTGATTAAGTGGTTTTGGCTTAAAATCTCACGATACATGGCCCCGTTCATTCTTCCCTTAATATGTTATCAGCCGTGTTAGAACAGTCTCTAGTCCAAATGTGAGCTAATGAGCAATCGAGCACATACAGTGGGGCAAAAAAGTATTTAGTCAGCCACTGATTGTGCAAGACTTATGTGCAAAGACTTATGTTATTTTGTGTGTATGACTTTCCCATACTCATTCGTAACAAGCTATAACTGGCGTGCGTGTGTGTCATGCCCCATTTTAAGTAGTACTCATTTGCACCCCCCCCCCCACTACGTGTATATTCTCTCTAAAGTAGAACTGTATAAACTGGTTCACATTCACTCATTGATGTTTCATCTGACTGATCTTCCGTCTTGTTCGTAATACTGTCTGTCCACCATACCATCCTCTTGTGTTACACAGGCTCGTAACGGTACATTACTGTTCTATAATTCTAACGTCCATTTTGGCTAACATCTCGTCTCACAGAACATAACATGGTCGTTAAACAGTGCATACCTCTAGTTAATATAAAACATTATTTGCATAGTGTGCAGCTGCAATTAATCATATTTGGTATATTTCTGTGAAATGTTCTAACTGAATGTCTATAATGTCTAAACAAGATCTAGCGTAAATCCACTTATTTATGCTTCCATTCATGTTTTAGAAGTCTTTTGTAGCTTTTGGCTCCGAATGGAGAGGACTCTCTGAAATAGCAACATCTAACACCTATCCTGTACCTATTCACATTTGTTCAATCACACTGCGCCACTGAAACACAAATGTGGTTGTCCAACACAGAATTCTTGATCCTGAACTAAAATCCAAGGCTTATAATGTGACAGAAGGCCATGGCCCAGTTCCCTCCAGCAGCTGCACTAGTGTGTAATGACTCTACCTGTCTGGATTTTGACTCTGTGCAGTTTGGAGGTAAACTGGTCATTGACTGTAAAGACGTGGCCGTTCTCGATCTCTTTGCTCTTAGGTTCCTTGGTGAGCACTCGCTGCGTTGGCTTCCCACATGCCAGAGACTGCAGCGCCCGCACCAACTCCCGCTCCGGGATGTCCGTCTCCTGCTGGATCTCCTACAGGTCAAAAGGTCAAGCAGAGGAAATAGTTGTCAACAGGTTGTAAGAAATACGGATGAAACCAACTAAAATATGTAATTAACACAAAACCAAAAACATTTTTGGTTTTGTGTTAAAAAGCTATTTTACAGTGTTTTTACAACAGTTATTAATACAATAATTTGTATAACCCTTTAACTTATTTCCAATCAGATGATAAAACAATATAATATCAGAAACTCTAAATCATATTGACATCTGTATATCTACGACAATCTCTTGTTTAAGGCAGATCAGAGACATCGCTCATTATCTAAAAATCGGCATATTCCCCACTCTGACTAAGATACTATTGCTGCTAATAATAATATTCTCTTCACTTCCTTCTTCTGATGAGGGTCATGCTGGCAACAGGTTTTTATAGCCCAGACTTCTCTATCCCTGACCGCAGATTACAGTTGTTCAAGAGGAATCCCCAAACAAAGTGGGTCCTGGGACTTTACTGATGTCAAGAACAGCTCATTGTGAGATGCCCAATCCACCTCAATGGGCTACTTTCCATCTCAAGAAGCAGTGGTGCTACTCCTTACTCTGTCACAGAGCAACCCCCAATGTCGGAAATCACGTTTCCAATGCTTGAACCTCCAACTGTAATCTTGCAGTCACTGCCCAAAGCTCATGACCATTGGTTAGAATAGGCCCATGAAATTGACCAGTAAACAGAGAGCACTGCCTGAGAACTAAAATCATGCTTCACCACCACAGACCGGTACAATGACTGCACATCCTGTCACTCAAACAATCCGTTTGTCAATGACTACAATAATGCTAATGCTACGAGATGATTTAATCTCCCCCTTTATTCACTGAGAAAAGTGAAAGCAGAATCGTTGTACCTCGAACGTGAACTTGTCTCTGTTGTTGAAGAGCATGAGGATGGTCATCTGGAAGGTGGACACCTGCAGTATGTGCTTTCTTGTGTTAGAGCCCGTTACCTGTGCGCCTCCTACACCCACTTCTGAGCCATCCTCCTACAGAGTCAAAGAGGTCATGCAAAGTGTAGGTCAAGGTTTGTGCCATCACCACAGTCACGACGTTTCTTCATCTATTTACTCCTGTATTTCTAGAACCTAGAACCTATTCTGCTTGTTACCTTTTTAATAGGCCCATAGAAGGTGGCATTGAGATCGGCTGAGCCCATGTGGTGCTGCAGTGTGAGCTGGCGTCCACTGTGCTTGGCCAGGTAGAACCTGCACACAACTCACAGTTCATACATCTAACACACAAACTTTAATCCACTCATACTGCCATTCGCCAAATCAGCTCTGAAGCATCACCAACACACAGTTTAGCGTTTTCCTTGCTCTTACATACTGGATTCAATTGTCTGTTGGTTTTTATTGCTATTCTGCAGTCTAAAATATTCAACCCCCCAAAGATTTTAAGGATTTATCAATTTAAGGTTTTTCAAATAGCAAGATTCTGCTTTGGATGACGTCTTTATGAGTTGAGTGATACATAAAAACAGAACAGAAAATGCATGATGTAGTATTTGTGTGTAACAGTATATTTTGTTAAGATAGCCATGTCACAATTATTGTTTTTAAAGATTTCTGGCAGTTTTTATGGACTAAAATGAAGTTGAAACATTAATTATGCCTTTGAGAACTCTATAATGATCCTTCATTTGCTTCAGCTGTGATGCATATATAAACCCCACCCATGAAGGAATTCAAGGTGTGTTGCAACCATGGGAAAGACAAAAGAGCTTCCACAAAAGCTGAGAGAGGAGATTATTTCATCGCACCTAAACGGCCTTGGGTATAACAAAATTTCCAAAAAATATAACATCCCAAGAGACACCATTGGGAGCATTATAAGGAAGTTTAAAACTTATGGAACAGCTGCAAACCTGCCTGGCCGTGGAAGAAAGCCCAAAATTTCAAAGGCCCTTAGGCAACGTAGTCAGGGCAACTAAGAAAAACCCCCGTGTGAGTGCAAGACACCTACAGGATGAGCTGATGAAGGCTGGAACAAGTGCTTCAGTAGGAACTATAAGACGTGCACTGAATAAACGAGGACTTCCAAGACGCACTCCACTCTTAACCACAAGGAACAACAAAAGTCGACTAGAATATGCCAGGAGGAATTTGGATAAACCTACAGAGTTTTGGGAGACAGTTCTACGGACTGATGAAACCAAACTGGAACTGTTTGGACATACGCCAGAAGTATGTCTGGCATGTGCGAAAGACCAGGCTTATGACCAGAAGAATACCGGCCCCACAGTCAAGCATGGAGGTGGGTCAGTGATGATGTGGGGCTGTTTTTCTGCAGCAGGAACTGGCAATCTTGATTGTCTACCTGGCATCATGGATTCTCGGAAATACCAGGCCATTTTTAAAGAGGAACGTGATGCCATCTGTTGACAAATTAAACCTTGGCAATCATTGGAACTTCCAGCAAGACAATGACCCTAAGCAGACCTCCAAGTCCACCAAAGATTCCAATTGAGAGGTGTAAGAAGCTTGTTAGTACTTCCCAAAAATGTTTGTTGGAAGTTATAAAAGCTAAAGGATTCTCCACAAAGTATTAAAGCAGGGGGTTGAATAATAGTGAACATGCGTTCAAAGACTTACATTTTTCATTTGAACTTCAAAGTTAAGTCAGCTTCTGTTGCCAAAATAACTCACATATGTATTAATAAATACTGTTTTTTTTTGTTATTTACTGTCATTATCTTTCGTCCACATCTCTATAATGTCTTTGGAGTTGAGAGAGTTGAATATTTTGATTGCAACTGTATATATTTATATAGTCAGAGAAAAAGCATTCTCATATTTTGATTAAAAAGTTAATTTTTAATGGGTTTCTCCAGACTTGATTCTTCATATCATCATCTTTAAAGAAATCCCTTCATATGGAAGTCAGGCATTTACATTCTGCTAGAATACGTCTTGAGTGTTGGTGCGTGCTTAATAATCCAGATGAGGAACTCCCAAAAGTTGAATCAGTTCATCTGGACATAAGGTTTTGTGGGAGAAACGTTTCATCACTCATCTAAGTGACTTCTTCAGTCTCAGCTAGTTGGAAACTTCTGGGAGTCTGTTACAATATGTTGTATTGTTAGTGGGGTATTGCAGGAAGTACATGTTGGCGTGTTCTTTCCTGTGAGCGGGTGCCGGTGAGTCAAACTGGATTCAGTTAAGCCAGCAGTTCAGTTTGGGTGTGTCAGGACCAAAAAAGCCCTCATATTAAACCATGCAGTTACGAGAAAATGTTTGAGACAAATGGAAGTGCACCCTGGGTGTGTGGGGCTGTTTTCAGGAATTGGGATGGAGAGAGAACGTCTGAAGAACACTTAAATAATGCAAATGGTAATAAGTAACAAGTAACTAAAAACACTGAATGTTTCATTTTCTATCCTGCTCCGCAACAACAAGATCAGCAGCGAAATGTTATTGTGTTATGTGGAAATGGCTTTAATACAAATTAGGATATCACACTATGCTGTTTGTGTGACCACCTGAATAATGAGCTACCTGTCAAAATCAGATAATGAAACACACTCAATCTCCACCATACTGGCTACTGACAACTTTATCATGAAAAAAAACATCAGATGAACTAAATATGCGTCACTAAATGGTTTTGTTTGTTGTGAAATGGTGCTGAAAGCTGTCTCATACCTTCTGAAGACCTCGAAGGCGTGCCGTGGGGAATGAGGGATGTTACATTTGGGTGTGGCAGACTGTGTAGGCCAGTATCCCGTAGTTAGAACTCTGACAGTGAGATCAACACCACCTAGCGTCACCTGACACAAGACAGCATGTGCGCACAAAATGACAAAAGTCAGCAAACCATTTCTTCATGGGGCTCACTTTACCAATGCCATTGTCATGCTGAAACAAGTTCAAGTGAAGTTTATCGGTCATGTACAATAAGTCAGTGACAATTGTACGTTGAAATGTTTTTGTGATGCCTAGGTCCTCTACAGGCTTTGCAATATAAGAAAAAAAATAGTAGAAGCCACTATAAAAATAAGAAAGGATATATAGTACAATCATATATACATGTCAAGAAGAAAAATATACATTCTACAAGTTTGCTCAGGATAGTAAATGTATCCATCGTATAACCATGGTGTGTGAAAACTAATCGGCGTCGGCCGATATCTGTGCTCTCAATAGGGCTGCAACTAACGATTATTTTAAGAATCGATTAATCGGTCGATTATTTTTTCAATTAATCCATGTCTTTATTCAGAAATATAACATTAAATAACAGAGCAAATAAGTGCTTACAATAAATGAATAATAATAAATTAAATTTATTAATAAATTAAAATAAATTAAATAATAAAGAAAAATAAGTGCATCTCTGATGCAAACACTACATACAAACTCATTCACTCCCTTTCTTTAGGAACTTTGCATTGCAATCCAAAAATGTTATCATGTCAACATGCTCCTGGCTAAAGCTGGCTCTCTTTTTTTAGAGACTATGGCCCTGTCCACACGAACATGGGTATTTTTAAAAACGTAGCTTTTTCTGTGCGTTCTGATCTTTCATCCACACGAAAACAGCGTTTTAAGTCACTGAAAACGGACTTTTTTTTTTTTGCAAAACTCCTTCCAGGGTGAAGATTTTTAGAAATCTTTTCTTGCTTGTGCGCCGTTATCTCCTTTGTTTACATGAGGCGATTCTGTGCAATAGCGGACGTAGCCAAAATAGTGGCAGCTGTAACACTGCTGACCGAACTTGTTACAAATCTACAAATAAATTTACAATTATTACTTATTCATTACACTGAAGAACAGAGGCGTCAGAAAACGCTACGGAGGTCACTACTATATCCATCACACCCACGAAGCAGTTCCTGCCCCCAGCGTCGCCGGTTTGGGACAAGACCCGGTCAAACCTCTCGTTGGTGGGACAGCTTTGAAAACGAAGTGGTTGTTGAAGAACAATGGCGAGAAAATGTTCGTATGCATAGGACATTGCTGTTGTCGTTGAGTGAGCTGCTTCGCCGGCATATAGGACTGCTGGTTTGGCTCTGCTCTTGACAGCGACTGTGTGCGTTTTTGCGTTTTCATGTGGACGAAGTTTTTTGTTTAAACAGTGCTTGTGTGGACACGATGTTTTTTTTTTTTTTCCAATGCTGACCGCAAGTGCCGCAAGTAATGTAAGCGGATATGATAAGGCGGGGGACACATAAATCATGAGACAACGAATCGATAATGAAATTCGTTGTTGACACTTTTAATTATCGCTTTTTATCGATTCGTTGTTGCAGCCCTAGCTCACAAGGCAAGATTTTCAAAAATAGTGGAGAAAATGCAGAGGAACTTGGTGTGGGTGGGGCTTTTTATGAGATGATGAAAACTTCCAGCATTATATCTTGCTGCTTTTAACTGGAACTGGGATTGAAAACAAAGTGTCTGCTACTACCATGTGCACTACTCTAACATTGTTTATTTCTTTGGACATTTTCGTTTTTTTCTCCAGAAAGAAAAAGATGCTGTCATCTGGTACTAAGTATTGTTGTTAAAAGCATTACAACTTTTATTTAAAAATAGATGGAGTGCAAACGGAGACAGTGCATTTATAGCTTAAATATGTTAATTTGAGATCAGTGATTGTGTCATTTATTATTATTAGTTTTATAAGTTGCAAAAAAGGTGATATCTCCATTATATATCAGCCTTTGGTTACCCTGCTCAATTTTGGCATCGGCAATTAAAACCCCATATCGGTCGACCACTAGAAAATGCAATTTTTGGAAAAATTAAAGGAGCACAGAGAGTTTCATAGTGTCATACAAGAGCTTTTCAGCATCTTTTCATTTAGGATGTCTATCCAATTATGCATCAAGTTTAAGCTTTTACTCAAATATGATGTATTATTAATTATTAATAATATTACTATCCCATAACATTGTCCCAAACCTGAACATTTCACATGCAAGTAAAATGGCTCTGTGGTTCTGAGGAAAAGAGGGAATAACAGAGGGAGTGTGACGACAAAAACACTATGTTTGTCAGTCTTGTGCCAAGTATGGAAAGGCTGCCAGTGGAGAAGCAGACTGAAAAAACAGGAGCTGCTTCATGAGGGGCAAAAGCAACAGTGATTGGTCTGAGAGTTTCTGTCGCAGGTGAAAGGTCTCCAAAAGCAAAGAGAAGGCGAATAAAACAATGTCATGTTTTTGGTGTGGAAGATACCGTCATTATACACAAATTAATTTACTGTTGTCCGGATAATTCGCACAAAAAACGTTCTGTGTGTAACGGCCATATTTTTACACTTATGCGCTTTAGAACTACTTGGTCTCATTCCGTGAGCTTGTGTCGTACCACTTCCTTCCTAGCAATGCTTACAGTTGACCTTTAACTGACTTGATGCTGGAAGACAGTAAGCTCTTTAGTACAACCCATTCTGCATACAAAAAGAAGATTTCAATTGAGGGAAATGTCACAACTCACACGAAGATAAACAGGTCAAAACAGCCGCATTACTTATTTTTTAAGTTGTGTACGTGAAGCGATTCACTGAGCACCTGTGTGTCCATTCTCTGGTTGTGTTTAGAGAATTACTCCAGCATTTTCACCCTAATTTCTTCAGTGCTGCATTTGTAGCATGTATGATTACTACGAAATTGATAAAATGGGCAACTCATTTTTCAGCGCTTGTGCACATACATTTGGGTATTTGGAGTGCCCACAAGCTATCCAGGGATTACCAGTTCTGTGTTACCAGTTTTGCCCCAGGCCCCAACAACAACCCTGAATTGGATTAAGTCTGTATGGAAAGTCAGAGTGTATTGCTTTAAATGTGGAATAAATCTAGCCCAAGTACAGCTTTGGACTGTCTCTGTAGTCGCTTTAATTCTCTGGAAATACATTTAAAGTGAAACAGTTTCTTCTGTTCTTTAAAGATGTTAAAATTCTTGTCTGTGGTAATCCCCTTTATGCAACAGGCAAAGAAAAAGTTGAACAGCACTTCGGTCCCGTTGCAGAGAAAACATTCAGTGCTTCAAGTCCCTTACCCCTGTGGATTGCAGGTGCTGGCGGAACTCGTCCATGGTGGTGTTGGAGATGCTCATATCCCTGAACATGCCTTCCAGTTTAGAGGTAAACTGACAACCACACTCTGTCTGCAACACAGAGCCACCAAGAATCATTAGACTGTAAGCAAAGTACATTCATCCAATCAGTCAAATGATGTACAGGTCTGCAGAGCATAATGACCGACGTCCATTCGCTTTGATGATGAACGTCTTAAAATAACAGGAAATCAAAATCTGTCTCAACTCTGGATATTGCAACCCTAAACAGCCTGTCACCTCAACAGCCAATCAACTCCGTGGATGCACGAGCAGAGGCAAGAGTTGGGGCTGTGTCTGAAATCGTATATTTAGGGTCAGCCATTTTGTAGGGTTGTCCGAATTCTCAGTGAACAAATCGATTCCCTATATAATACACCACTTTATTACCCATAATGCACCATAAATATAGTGGACAACAACACGATGTACACTACTTACAGACTAACGTCCCACAATGCATAGCGGTGTCCTTCGGCTTTACTCGGTAAAGATGACGGATAAATCCGAAACCACCAGTGTGACGAATTTTGTGTACAAATGTAAATACAAAACATGATTCAATGACTATTAAACGACAAACAGTTGATAATAATGTGTTTACTTGTGAAAATAGTGGATTTAATATTTATGGCTTCGTCATGGCTTTAGTTCATCGGAGTGAAGTTTCATGCTTGACAAGCAGCACTGTGAGCTAAATTAAAACATCGCTAACCTGTATTACTCAAGTCTTGTGACAGCACCGGCAGGCTTGTTGATGTTTCGGTTGATTTATGTGACGAAAGGTCAAGGTAATTTGTTTCCGGCGTTAGTAAGTGTTGTCTGAATTCCCTCGTTTATGTCGCTCACTGCTCTGCTCTGCTTGTTCGCTCATGTTTGGACGAGAGACTGCTCTAACTCAGCTGATGTGTTTACATTCTCTGCTTCATCTGGCTGATCTTCCTGTTGTTCATAATAATGGCTATCAACGCATTTTTGGCTTCCGTCAAACAAAAGTATCAGGTCCATCATTCCATGATCTTAAGTGTTATGGCTTTGCCCTACACAGGCATGTAACAGTACATTACTGTATTTTCTACAATTATTGTGATTTTCCATGAATTTAAAAAAAGGTTTAGTATGTTTATAACAGTTTAGGCTTCGGTTGATGTGTAGATGGTTCCACTCGTGTTTTCAGCAGGATCTCGGCCACATTTACGCATCATTTGCACGCATTTCTTGTGAAAATACCCTTTATTTTTAAATATACCCATTACAGTAGCATGAAAAGACTATGTGACTATGGTAATGTCCGGTCACCGACCATTTCGATCAATGACCTGTTTCACAGAAAGTAATGCGGTCATTAAACAGCACCTACCTGTAATGAGACTGCTGTCTAATGAATTATAGATGATTCATCTTCAACATGTATATCCTGTATTAGATGAGAGTACCTTGAGCTTGGAGATCATGTTTTTCTCCGAGTCGTCAGAGACGCTCTTATTGGTGAGGAGTCTCCTGGCTAGGTGCTGTTTGTAGTAGCGTTCAAAAACGTCCTTCTCCTGCATGAACCGGAACAGCACCATGGCTTTATCCAGAATAGACTCAACCTCCTGTTCTGTGAGCTATAACACACACACACAAACACACACACACACAAAGAAAAAGATTCCATTCACCAACTAATAATAAAGTACTATCATCCTGACATTATTAATTACCTATTCATTTTCTATTATCACTTTCACAGTTCCTTCAGTATGGGTGTCTGGTAGTGTTGCTGGTAACACAGTACAAAGTAATGCATTACAATTATCTAACTACTTTTCCCCCCTAACGATGTAATGTAACGCATTACAGTTTAAATTCTTATAACTACATGTTTCTGAATTAGAAATGATTCCCAATGCATTTACAACAAGCATCCTCTATAAGTCAGATTTATTTATATAGCGCTTTTTACAATGGAGCATTGTCTCAAGGCAACTTTACAATTTTAAATTATCTCCTAATACCTACATCCAAGCCCAAATTGAGCAAGCCTAGGGCGACAGTGGCAAGGAAAAACTCCCCGAGTGTTATGAGGAAGAAACCTTGGGAGAACCGAGACTCAAAAAGGGACCCAACCTCCTTGGGCGGCGAAAGTAAGTATGGATGTAATGATATATTCTGCTCACGATTTGATATGATTCATGATACCAAGTTCACAATTTGATTTTTCACAATGATCAAGTTTATATTCGATAAGACATTCCTTTTTTTTCTGAAGTATAAACAATAGAAAACAATAAGCATTTTCTTGTATAAGTTTTTTAAACAAAACAGTTTGATTTTAGCTTCACAATATCTGAAATAAGAGTGAAAACGTGCCTTTTTTATTTCTGAACAGCAACAATTCAAAATAATGTATACTTGTGTTAAAAAACTGTAAACAAAAATAGAGTCACTGCGAATGTTAAATAATGCTACTGCAACAAAAGGTGCTATTCTAAGTGTCAAAAAATTTAAATAACTGAGTGCCATCTTAAATTGAAAATCACAAGTAAAAAAGCAAAGCAAGCAAACAAGCTCACTGAAAATAGAAGATATGCGTCTGTGAGCAATGTGTATTATTGCGCCCTATGGTGTTCAAAAAATGCAATTGTATTAGATGGCATAATATACAGAACATGCACTGTCCAACTGCACGATGCACATCATTACATTTTTGCGTTGTGAAGCATCATGTCACCAGATTTCACACAGGTCACCCCCCTTGCCTAGTGATGGGAGAACCTGAGCTTTCTGCAGCTCTGAATCATTTAGACCAATTCTCTTCTAAAATGATTCAGTGTTTCAAATCCGCAAAGCTTATCTGCACTGTCTAGATTAGTGCAACTGCTCCAGGAAAACCTGAAAAACCCCATTGAACGAGTGTTTGGTAGAGCAGTCTTATACTGTATCATAGCGGAGATATGGAAAGGATACTTCGATAAGAAATGAAGTAAGTTAATGTTTAAAACACTTACATTTACCTACAATTTCCAAAATCATTAACACAAAGCTTATTTTTTAATAAAGTGTTGAAAATCTCATGTAATTTAGTGAGTAATGGACTGAAAGTGAAAAGTAAAAGTAAGCAATCACTCTATTGATGAACTCCAGGCGCTAGCATAGCTGCTAAGCTAACTGTTATCTGTATCCTGGAGCATTCCTGTTTTACTTTCGGTTGGCTCTTATTACTAACCTTTTTAGGACCCAAGAATTTGCACCAAGAATACTGTACTGTAGATGTAAAAATAAAGAAAAATAGTGCACATCTTCTGAGGGCTATTGTGAACCTGAATCACTGGGTACTGAATCATGACTCATGAATCGAGTGCTGGCTGAAACGAGTTGCGCGGCTCGACTCATACATGTTTAAAGCATTTGTGCCGAGTACTGAATTAGTCGAGTTTTGAGGTGGTCGAGAACTGATTTCAAAATAAAGCTCTTCAAAATAAAGGGCTTTTGGTTGTTACCTTTGTACTTTCTAGTTTGTACAAATTAAAACAGGTTTTAGGGAGTAACTTAGAGGTAATGAGCAATGGGATTACCAGGAAGTAAAGTACTCTCCATTACATTTTTAAAGAGGTAATTTGTAATAGAACTGTAATAGAGTTTTTGAGTAACTACCAACATGTGATGTGCATACCAGATCTATGACACAGAGACAGAGGTAAAGAACAATATGCATTTGTAATAACAAACATACTCCTTTGACTCCTTTCTTCAACTTGTCGTCAATAAATAGGGACAAGTACTCTGGTGATCTGGAGTTGAGGTTGAGGAAGTACTCAAAATCTCCAGCGATGGTCTGCTTGAAGAGCCGGTCGTTACTGAACGACTCCTGCAGGAAGCGATCAAAACGGGTCTTCAAGTCAAGTAGACCCTATAGGACGAAGGAGACGGTGACATTTAGTGACATCATTTATATCAGTCAGTCTATGTGAGTTTGATCTCAGCACCAGCGTTGGAGTTTTGCTAGGTTGTCTGCCCAATTATTGAACTCTAAGACTGTGATAGCTGCATTTGTCAACTGCTATTCGGCATAAGGTCAATATAGCAGTCTCGTGAATTGTGAATTAAGGGATCCCCATTTTCAGCTAAGCAGTTAAGACTAAAAATGGAGCCATTATTTGTGTAATAATGTGTCTCATTGCTGTTACACACACCATTTCCCATGAATTGACATTTGTCAATTCTCTCCACGTATGACCACCGAAAAGCCAGCCAGCAAGATGGGAACAGACCCAACTAAGACCCATGTCTGGGAACTTTTGGGTGGTCAAATTTACAACAGCTTCTTACTATATGAAGAATAATCTTTCTTCTTTTCATTTTTTTGCTACTTTTTCTAACTGGGAAATCCGTACGGCAAAGACTAGGGAACTGTTTATATGACAAAGGGCACAGTTGCCTGGAACTGGAGAACTTTACCTGCCTCTCACTTACAAACTGAACAGCTTCTACAAATTCTTTCAAATCCAGCTTTACATCCTAATTTGTTAACACTTAGTAAAATACCACAGGTATGCGCTGTTTAACGTCCATCCGAATTGAATACCTGAGGTCTTAAATTATAATAGGAAATAAAAATCTGTCTCATATACATCTAATTCACGTCTGGATGACAGAAATCTAGTACGAACAAACCCTTGACACCTGCTGACAGACAAAAGAATCGCAGTCTTGAAAGTCATTAAAAAGCCTGTTATTGTTCTACATTTCTTTTAGTTTTTTATAAGCGTTTCAAGTTTTATAAAAGATAAAAAGAATTACTGAATAATAGTATAGCACTGTACTAATTGTTTTAATCAATATAATGGTTTAAAATAAAACACTACGTGCAAAATATCTAAACTACTATGTGGCTATGGTAATGTCCAGTCATCGTCCATTTCAGTCAACATCCAGTTTTACAGAACACAAATCTGGACGTTAAACAGCGCATACCTGTATTTGATAAGAAATAATTTAGCTTGAGCTCCTTGCCTGTACGTAGTCAACAGGGTTTTTGCCCTCTCCCTCCTCAGACACCAGAGCTTTGCCCTGCTCTCTCAGATACAGACTCATACACTCACACATCGTCTTCAGTCCATTTGGCACCCTGCTGAACAGCTTATACATACATGCTAGATCTAAGAAAGAGAGAGAGAAAGAGAGAGGTTGAGAAATCAAACAGTCATGAAATGATTCCCTTAAAAATGCTAGCATCACTGCCAAGAAATGTGGACGCAAGTTGCCCTCTGCCTGGTGTTGACTGCCAATAATACATTCTAGTTTTGTTATTTGTTTATTTATTAAAGCCTTCAATTATTAAAATGTTTCTAATGTACATGCACTATATAACAAAAGTTTGTGGACACCCAAAAATTACATCCAAAACATGGGTATTAGTGTGGGGTCTGCCCACGCCTTTGCTGCTACAAGAACTACATTTTAGAACATGACTGTGAACAGCTTCTGATGTTGGACAATAAGTCCTGGCTCACTTTTGGCATTCCAGTGCATTTCCAAGCTGTCTGATGGAGTTGAGGTTCTCAAGCAAAGTTGGCAAATCCATTCTCTGTGGACTTTAAGGACAGCAGGGCAGGAAGGTCAACTGACTTGTTGGAAGCGAAAACCTATAAATGTGTCATATTGAGAGCCATTGTGCTATTCATTACAACCCATTCTACTGCCACTGTGTCTATGGAGAATCCAGAAATGTCTGCTTTATAATTAGAAGGGGTGTCCAAAAACTTGTGTCTATATAGTGTATGTCTTGAAAGACCTTAGTTAAAGGACACAGATTACAACAACACCAGTGCTCCCTCACCCTCTGTCTTTCCATTCTTGAGCATGTGGACCAGGCCCGAGTTCTCCATCTCCACAATGGTCTTCATGTGCTTGGAGATGAGCTCCCGCTCAACCACCTTCACAATGGGCTCCTCCGTCGACTTGTCCAGACAGTGCATCACTCGCTCAATCTCCTCGTTTATCCGCGCCTCTACTTTCTTTATGTACACACTGGCGCTGTTCTCCGCCAGGAACTTCTGACTTTCCATCTGACAAAAACATAGCCAGAACCATGTGGTGACTATGATGAGAGCATACCCATTTCATACTTCCAAACATTATCATGCAAAAGTTACTATACAAATTTTACTATACATTTTGGTTCCTGACTGAACTTTTTGCCTTAAACAAATTGTGTTGTTTTCACATCTTTGCATTTGTTTTACTACTGTCACCATCACGTACCACTGAGAATACAGAGGATGCTGGTTGGATTAAATAATGTGTGACAACATTACACAGATCTATTCTGTATAAGAAGATAAATTGAGGTGCAGCCGCTTAGGTTGGCAGACATGTCCAAATTGTTACATGTCGTCCTCATACAAATGAATCACTCTCTCTCACTGGCCTCATTAGCAGTAAGGATAAAGCTTTGGATGGTACACAAGCTGTAACTTGCAGAAAATTAGCATGCTTCTTCAGTTAGTCACTACAATGTGATAACAAAATTCAAATAACACCCTACTTCAGAAGAACACAATTAGTTTGCTGTCAAACTGTCACCCACCTGGAAGAACTCTGCTGACATTTCTAAGAAAGGTGCTTCAAAATCCTCCTCGTACACCGACCTACCTTCCAGGCCCAAGATCATCAACATCTGACAGGCATTTCTAATTGCTCCCCTAACAGTGATGAAAAATGAGCAAATGTCAACAATGTGCAATAGCATACACATACACTATAGCTTTTAAGACATCCTGTTCTAAATCCATAAGCATTTATATGGAGTCAGAGCTTACACTCTTCTGGGAAGGCTTTCTATAAGATTCGGGACTGGTACTGTGGGAATTTTTGCCCATTGATCCAGAAGAGCATTTGTGAGGTCAGACACAGAGGTTGGATGAGAGAGCCTGGCTCACGGTCTCTTGTTCTAGTTCATCCCAAAGGTGTTCGATGGGCTTGAATCAGGTCTTTGTGAGGGCCACATCAAACTCACCCAACCATGCTTTTATGGACCTTGCTCCCACAAAGATGGAAGCATACAATTCTCCAAAATATCTTGGTATGCTGATGCATTAAGATTTCTCTTCACTGGAAATAAGGGGCCTAGGCCAAGCCCTGCAAAACCAACCCCTCAGCATTATGCCTTCTCCACCAAACTGTACAGAGAAGCGTGATTCATGATTCAACTCCACAGAACATGCTTACAGCTCCAGAGTCCAACGGCAGTGTGTCTTACACCACTCCATCTGATGGTCGTCGTTGTACTTGGTGATTTAAGGCTTGCCTGCAGCTGCTCAGCCATGGAACCCCATGTGGTGAAGCTCCTGGTGCACAGTTTGTGCTGATGTTAATGCCAGAGGACGTTTTTACCCTATTTTTTACCTGAGCACTCTCACTCTGTAACTTTACGCAGTCTGACACCGCTTGGCTGAGTTGCTGTCGTTCCTAAATGCTACCACTTTTCAATAAACCCACTCTTCTGAGCTCTTCAGATCGACCCATTCTTTCATAAATGATTGTAATGGCAGACTGCATGGCTGGATGCTTGAGTTTATACAACTGCACCAATGGGACCGAATGAAACACCTGAACTCAATGATAAGAGGTGTGTCCCAATACTTTTCTCAATATATTGTAGGCAGCATTCTCAAAATGTACAGTATTATAAACAAGCAGCAGCTGTAGTTACAATGAAAGGGTACAGAGTCCATTTTCTAATTTTATCCAGTTGTAATATGGCCAGTTTATTCAAACTCTTTTGTTCAATCTCTCGTGTTACTCTAGAACTACGAACCTAAAGCCAGAAACTGATTAGACCTGCAAATACTAAACCTACACATTCTAAACCTCTATAAATGGTTACCTTATGCCTGCACATACATACCGGTCTACAACCTCTCCCTTTCTTTCTCTGGCGATCATGTCCAGCAGGGTCTGCCGGAGGTGGTCTCTGATGCAGCCGTATCGAACGACCTGATCTCTGAAGATAATTAGGCCCAAATTGTATACGTTCTCTACATTATTCTGCTGCACATACACACGGTCCTATAGTGGAGAAACAGAAAGACATGCATGTGGTTTAAAATGAAAGCAATACAACTAACAGACCACAAATAAAATGTCATGATGACAGCCAAAAATTAGTACTTGGTTGCTCCTCCTTGGGCTTTTACAGCAACCTCAATTCTTAGAGGCATGGACTCCTCTAATGAAAAATATTATTCCACATCAGGTTGGTTCCAAATTTCTATACATTTTCAATCAGACTGAATTCTGGACTGCTTGCTGGTCAGGTCACTGAGCTCATACGCCTTTCCTGAAGG
The DNA here is from genome assembly GCA_025084515.1 of Ancistrus triradiatus. Taxonomy (NCBI): domain Eukaryota; kingdom Metazoa; phylum Chordata; class Actinopteri; order Siluriformes; family Loricariidae; genus Ancistrus; species Ancistrus triradiatus. The sequence goes on along the minus strand of JAJAGP010000807.1, from coordinate 179,367 downwards.
AAAGCTTTAACAGGCTTTAACAGTGCTCTGTGGCAAGATGTATTGTCATCCTGAAAAATGACTTCATCACCACCAAAGTCATTTCTATCAAAGGAATTAGGAAAGTGTCCAAAATGTCAGTGCATGCCTGTGCACTGACTGTTGAGGTAATGATTTCCATTTCATCTGGTCCTTTACCTGACATGCAACGCCATAATATATGGGGTCAAACGAGTGTGGAAATGTGATCGTTTATCAGGCAGTGGTCTTTATGATTTATTAGAACGGCAGGTTACCGAATATCACATTTATCCAGATCAATTCTTTCCAGGACATGTGAAAATATCTAATGGTATTATATTAATGGTCTATATATTATATATATTAATGGTAATAAGAATTATAAAGTAATTAAAAACACTGTTTGTTTCCTTTGCTCTCACAGAACAGACATGTTCAGCATCAGCAGATCCAAAGCAAAAGTCAGCCCCGAGGAATCCTTTCATGTAATCACTGTTCATGTAAGGTAAGAAGATTTCGGCCAAGAACGTTTATCTTAGTGCATCGATAGTAAATATAATACCAACTGGCCTCCATGACACGCTACCCTAATACCTTCAGAGTCATTCAAAGTGTGGGCATTACAACATGCCTGGTGTAAAAGTAGTACCAGGATATATTTGAGAAAGGCCAAAGAACAAAGCCTTTTCATTTATGAAATCCTAGCTTGTGCCTTTTCATGTGCACACCCCGTCTTAGCCTTTCTCAGTGTTGCTTCACAACCAGTCCACCAAATTGTATGCCAAGTGGGGATACAACATCTGTGCCCTTTAGCATTAAAGAAGTGCCTGATACTGCTGACTCCATTTTGATTGTTTACCTCTGGGCGTGCAGCTCAGGTAAAGCATTGCTCTTTGGCACATGCGTGTCAGTTTAGGAGCGTGAACTGTTCAGACGAATGTCTGTTATAGATCACATAAGAAGAAGAAAAAATTAATGTGAACAGCAAAAAAACCAAAATGTCATTTGGGCCACTTTTGCCTGCTCTGTGACAAAATCTGCAACAGAAAATGTAACACTGAGTGCGTTTACATGCACTAATAATCCAATCATAGTCGGATTTCTGCAGTTATCTGATTATTCAAGTGGTCATGTATACAGGATAGTCTGATCTACAAATCAGATTAAGAAATCCGATAGCGAGAGCTGGATTTTATCAAAGTAATCAGATTCCTCACAGCATGTATACCAGTTATCCCACTTCAACTGGGTTTCTCAGTCTGTGCATGCACTCAAGTCTATCCATGATGGTAGCCAGGTCCACTAAATACTTGGCTGTATTTGGGCTGTGTTTCCACTGGGTGAGGGGTTTCTCTCACGGGATCTGGCAACCCCGGAATTAAACTCAGCGAAACAGCTATCAAACCCTTTGTGGAGACTCTGAATCACAGGAAATACTGTAGATAATTAAGAATTGAAATATTTAATATTAAATTTTGAAGTTTCCATTACATATTTCTGTCAGATTATTGGCTGGTTCAAATCCGCATGTACAACACTAGAGCTTAAAAGTATGGAAGGACTAACAAATGTCTTGGTTTTTGAAATAATTTATACTATTTTACTAAAGTAAAAACCATGCCAGTAGATTTATCACTGTTTTGAATAAATCTGAAAGACTGCAAAGTATTTTGGTCCAGCGTGTGTCACCAGTTACACAGGCATGTAAACAGACCTCAGGAACAGTAAGGAACAGATATAAATCTCTCCTAATTAGATCAGAAGACGTTTATGACTCAAATAAAAGCCTACAAGGCTATCAATCAGTCTGTGGTTGCTTAGTTTATACACAATGGAACACAATTTGTGTGAGAAGATCTATCGTACCCGACAGTTTACTCACCATGTACATCAAGATGTCTCGTATCATGACCATGGCCGTCTGGTGGTCATTCCATGCCTGGTTTAATGTCTGCAGGAAATTGTTGTTTAACGAGCTGAGTACATCATCTCGTACCTTGGACCAGGTAAAGAGAAAACAGAAAAACACAAGACCAACATGTTAATGCCTGTGTATATCCAACGTCATCATTTATAAATTATACTAGGATGGAAGGTTGCTAATCCCCCACTTAGGTCATCATGTACACAAAATACAAAGCAGTCTACGCTTTTGGGAAATAACCTGAACGGCAAACAAACTATAATTATAGCTGTGCTCTTTCAGATTCGCAAAGTCCAATAAAAAACAAGAAGCTCATTAGAACCCTGCCATACAAGTTTAGACATATTTGCAAAAGCAGATCATGTAGGTCAGTGATTCCCAAACTTTAGCTAAAAATCCTCATAAGCTGAGCTTTTTTTCTTTTAACATCCCCGAGTAGACAGTACAAAAGAATAATAATTCTAATACAAAATAATAATAATTATAATACAAAAGCATAATAATGATTCATGCTGTGTAGTAAGTGCCCTTTTTGAGTGAAAATATCTAAATAATTTTATATCCAGATTTTATTCTAAATAAGTGTGTCATTTAAATTTTATTACCAATTCACTGAATCACTGTGTACTGAATCGTGAATCAAGTTTCGGCTGAAACGAGTCATGCGGCTCGACTCGTACAAGTTTGTCTGCCGAGTACCAAGCAAACGTCGAGAACCAAGACAAATTTTTCTAGCCAAAATGCCTCGAGAACCAAATTTGTTGAGTTATATTTACAGTTAAGAGGCCATTAGGCTGTTGGGGTATTTAGGGCTGATGTGCATTAGGCTATTGGGGGGTATTTAGGTTGCCACTGGGCTGTGTGGAGTATCTGAGGCAGAAGCACATTAGGGTCTTTGGGTATTTAGAGGCATTAGTATGGTATGGTGGTATAGTGGGTGGTATTTAGGGCTGGGTCATTAAATCATTATGGGTATTTTGGGTTAAGGGGCATTAAACCATCAGGGGTGATTCGGGTTTAGGAGCCATGGAGCTGTGTGGTATACTTACTGCTGAGGGCATTTGGTTGTGGGTGGTATTTTAGGCCAAGAGGTACTTGGCTCTGATCAGTATTTAGAGCTCATAGTCATTTGGCTCAAGGGGGTATTTTCCAAAAGGGAATGTCTCATTCTGTTCTTGTGCTTTAGATCAGTTATATAATAAAAATGTAACGAAGCAAAAGTATATTGTGAAAAAGCAGCTCAAAATGAGAATAAGAGTCTTTTTATAAAATCCAAATAACTGTTCACATAGAGGTCAGAAATAATAACAGCTCAAAGGCAATTATTAAAACACCTTAATTTAATAATAATGAATTTACGCAGGTGTGAGAACTTGGGGTAAAAATAGTAGAAATCTTGATATGACATGATTTCAGCAGCTGGTTCACAGCAAATAAATGGTAACATACTATATTTAACATATCACAATTTATTATATGACACACTCACTTGCCACTTTATTAGGTACACCTTGTTTATACAATCATTGTCCATTTTATCAGTTCCACTTACCATATAGAAGCACTTTGTAGTTCTACAGTTACAAAGCTTCTCTACATACTTTGGTAGTTCCTTTTACTCTGATCTTTAATGGTCAGGACCCCCACAGATCAGGTACCATATGGGTGGTGAATCATTCTCAGCACTGAAGTGACACTGATATGGTGGTGGTGAGTTACTGTGTGTTGAACTGTTACGATTGGATCAGATACAGCAGTGCTGCTGGAGTTCTAAACACTGTGTTCAGTCACTGATCACTTCATTAGACATGTCTACTGAACAGTTTGTGTTAGTCATCCTCTAATCATCAGTGCTCACAGGATGCTGGCGGCTGAACATTTTTGGTTGGGGGACTATTTTTAGTCACTGAGGTGTTTTAAAACTGTCTGATCCACTCTTACCAACATAACTTAATTACACCTCAGCCACCCACATCATTGCCACTGTGGTGCTGAGAATGAGCCACCACCCAAATAGGATCTAATCTGTGGTGGTCCTGTGGGGGTCATTATAGATGTGCGACCTAGGAACCTTTAAGTCCAGTGTTATTCTCGAACATGGCTCGCTTCACACAACAGCTGCTTAAGTGACTGACAGATAGGATCTACTTTTACAGTAAATATTTAATATTATGTAATTTATTTGTCCATCGGCTATAATCGATTCTGAATTAGTATGAAGGAGGAGGAGAAGCTCCAGAGAGAGAGGAAAACAGAAGAAGTCGAAGTAGCTGACAAGGAACGTGAAGGAGGAGAGTCGGAGGAAAATAAAGGAGGAGAAGCAAAGAAAAAGAAAAACAAAGACAAAAGAGCCAAAGAAAAAAAAGAAAGAGAAACAGAGAAGAAAATGTCAGGAGGAGAGGGAGGAGCTCCAAAGACTCCACCTAATAAAAAAATGAATAACAAAACAGACAGATAGGGAGAGAGTGGACTGGGAGAAACAGAATGTAAATACAGAGGTACATAAATATGATCAGTGACGAGGGGGTGTGATGGAGATCCACTGGGTGTCATTAACAGTCTGAATTTGATTATTGTACAAAAGCACAATTCAAATCCATGATAAAGATTTGAAACAACTATACTCCTAATCACTTTTCAGGCAGCTCTGTTCCTGCAGGACCAGACGAGGTCTGAGACGGAACGTCAGAGCCTCGTGAACTATTTCCGATCCATTTTCCATGAGGAACTGGAAGATCCTGGATGGCTGGATGACATCGGGGTGAGGTGGCTCATTTAAGGAACAGAGCAATCGATCTCCAGAACAAATACAAAGTCCAGCATGAGGGACTGATGAGAGAAATTCAGGGGCAGATGAGAGATGTGGAGGATGAAGCAGGTGATGAGGATGGACCAACTGAACAAGGAGGATCAAAGGCAGAAGCAGCTGGGGACGGAAAGGAAAAAAGAGGTGGAGGTACAACTGAAAGATTTCAAGGAGAAGAACAGAAAAGGAAGATGGAGTAAGAAAGAGAGCTTTCTCACAAACAAGAGAATGAAAGGATGAAGGAGGGTGAAGAAGGAATGGAGAGGTGGCGGAGACATCTCAGGTGATGGTGGAGCAGGATGCAAGCAAGATGGAGGATCAAGTTCAAAAGAAACTGAGCTGAAGCAAAAACAGAAGGAAAGCAGAACAACCAGAGAGAGAGCTAAGAGAGGAAAAAGAGGAGAAAAAACAGGAGGTGAAGGATGAAGAATGGATAAGACAGATGGAGTAGAAATGGAAAGATATGTAGGAGAAGAAACAGAAAGAAGTGGAGGAGAAGAGGAGAAAAGAATGACAGAGATGGAAGGAAAAGGAGATGGAGCAGAAGTGGACAGAGATGGAGGAGATAAAAGTAAAACAGAAGAAAGATACAGAGAGAGATGTAAGGAAAAGAAAAGATAAGGGTGATGGAGCAGAAATGGGGACATGGAGGAGGAGAAAATTAATGCACGTGCAGGAGAACATAGAGAGGGGGAGGAAGAAAAAGAAAAGGATAAAACAGATGGAGCATAAGTAGAGAGAGATGTAGGAGGTGAAAGAAAAAGAGCTGGAGGAGAAGAACAGAAGAGAGACGGAGAGAAAGATGGAAGAAAAACAAAAGATAACAGAGATGGAGCAGAAATGGAGAGAGATGGAGGAGAAAAAAGAAAGCAAATGGAGGAGATGAACACAAAAGCAATGGAGATACAGATGGAGAAAGAAAGAGAGCCTGGTCACAGAAGACAAAGCAAAAGGATGAGGAAGGGAGAAGAAAGGAAGAGTTTTACGAGAAATCCCGGTTGATAAAGGAGCAGAATGCAAGCAAGATGGAGGATGAAGTCCGAGAGATGGAAGAAAAAGCAAGTAAGGTAGAGGCGAATAAAGAAAATGAGCTGAAGGAAAAACAGAAGGGAAAAAAGATGCAGTTAGAGAGACAGATGAGAGATGAATAAAAGAGGAGGAGATGAAGGAAGAAGAATTGAGAAGAAAGATGGAGCAGAGATGGAAAGAAATGGAGAAGCAGCAATTAAAAGAAGTGAAGGAGAAGAACAGAAAGGCGACAGAGAAAAAAATGGAAGGAAAGCAAAGATAACAGAGATGGCAAGGAAATGGAGAGAAATGGAGAAGAGAAATGAGATAAAAATGGAAGGAAAATAAAAAATAAGAGACATCGCACAAAGATGGAAAGAGATGGAGGAGAAGAAATTAAACAGGCCATGGGAGAAGAACACAAGAGGGAGAAAAAGGGAGAAGAGAGGGAGAGGACGACAGTGGAAAAGGAAAGGATAAAAGAGATGGAGCAGAAGTGGACAGAGATGAAGGAGATGAAAGTAAAAGAGAAGGAGGAGAAAAACAGAAGAAAAGAGGAAAAGAAAAGATAATGGAGATGGAGCAGCAACGGAGGGATGGAGGTGAAAATTAAAGCAGATGCAGGAGAAGAACACAAAAGAGCGGGAGAGAAAGGAGGAGAAAAAAGAAACAATAAGAGATGGAGCATAAGTAGAGAGCAGGAGGAGAAAGTAAAATGTTAGAGGAGAAGAGAAAAATGGAGGATGAAGAAATGAGAAGAGTTACTGAACAGGAGAAAGATGGATAGGAAAGCCAGAGAGACGGAGAAGGTCAACATGAAGTAGATTGAGGCAGAGGTTGGTTATAACCCTCTACTTTTATTCTGTTTAGCAATGTTAAGCCTACTCTGTAGTCGAAAATACAATTGAAGGTTTAATTCCAGCACATTTGAAACGTTCATTTCCTCCATCCCCAGGTTAGAGGAGGTTCATAAAGAACTTACAAAATAAGATAAGATGAAGATGGAGATGCAGGAGAAGGAAAGAACCAAGAGATTAAAGGAGAGGCTCATGAGTGGCACATAAATCCATATGTAGCGAAAGTGCCAACAGAAGAAAGAGCTGCTAAAGAAGGTGGCAGCTCCAAGAGAGAGTCTACAGACCAGAAACCAAAAGGAAAGTAGCGATTCTGGTTCTGAACCTAATAAAGCCTTAATGGTAAAGCCACTTGTTTTCAGCTCAGATCCCACCACAGCTCAAATTCCATGTCTGAAGTGAAATCTAAAAGTCCAGCTGGAGCCATGGTCCTCACCAAACTACATCACGCCTCCATCCCTAAGAGGAGGCAGACCGCACTGGGAAATCAGCAAAACCTCCTACCAAGGAGGAACAAGCCCCAGGTCAAGAGCAAAACCTACAATGATGAAGAGTGCTGTGTGAAAAATACTTTTTGATTGAGGACCAGCGTGACCAAAAATACTGCATCGGACGTAGTTGTTGTTTTTTTTTTTTTTTAAAAACAAAAGTGATTTTACTTTATCATCAAATCAGCAGCTTTTTTTTCTTTCAAATGATCTAAAACCTGCAGATCAATGTATGAAAGGAAAACAGAAGTCATGTACAAGTTTGAACCTTCTTCTCCAAACAGCAATGGCAGACACCTTGCAGAGAAAATTCAGAAGGAATGTCAAGTGATGGAAGCTTGCTAGGGAGAAAAAGTGAAAATAAAGGAGGCGGCAGTAGGTTTCCACACGGACTTAAATTGTAACCTAGCAGAGAGATGGATTTTTTTTTAGTGTCTGAATCTGGCAGCACCCAGGAGCCACACTTCCTGGAGTCCAATGCACAAGAGAGGAAACTCCACTAAGATCAATAAGAGCTGAATCTCTTTCTTCAACACCTTCATGAATGGACATAAAGCTGGCAAGGTTGACTGGTTCTCAGAACAAGCACTAGTTCCAGCACCAAAAGCACCAGTAAGAGAGTGGAACATACTGGATCACTGTGCTATGTTTATATCTTACATGTGTAAAATATGCTTTGATTGACTGTCAGTTTACTGTATGAACGATTTCAAGTGCAAACCTTTAATGAAAACAGCCGATATTTCTCACAGAATCTGTTCAAATGTAGGCCACAGGCTGGGTACACCCCTGTAATATCATCTGCCTACTCACAATGCAAATTCTCTTTCTGTTTTATGCTCAAAGTACAATCCATAGTGCTCTAAACAATTCCAGTTCGTTTTTTAACCTCTATCATACTTCAAATGATCACGATCACAAATCAAGGTGATTAACACGGTACTTTACTTTATTGATAAGGTGCTCAGTGACGACTTCCCGGAGACCTGTGTAGAGCTTCTCGCCATGTTTGTGCAGCACCATGGTGTAGGCATTCCTGTACAGCTCCTCAAAGCTCAGGCCACTGTTGTTCTTCCTCTGGATCTCCTGAATGGCGTTCTTCAGCAGGTCCCAGATGTTATTCACATACTTCTCATCCATTGTCATCTGTAAACATACAGGTACAAAGATTTAATTTTTAAATATATACAATATTGTAAAATCATTCTCTGAAGACAGCCAGTGCACCTTTTCAGCCACTGGGTGGTGCTTTAGACTGCCATATGATAAACTAGGTCCTTGCAAACCATCTGGTCTGTCAATGAGAACCCTAGACACTGAGCGCTTTTATGTGCACGTAATAATCCGATAACTGCAGAAAAAGAGGTTGTAAAATCAATGACTTTACATGCACTTGAGTAATCAGATAATGAGAAAACTGTGGGTTTACATGACTCAGGCTGTAGTTGGATTTCTACTTTAGAACCAGCCAATAATCTCACAGAAGGATGTGATGTAAACGTCAAACCTGAATAATTAAATAAGGAAATTCCTCGGTTTTTTTCCAGCATATACTGCATTTCAGCATTTATCCAAAAGTGTTTGGTTGCAGTTTCGCAAATCCTGTATTTCCTTCCAAATCTCAATCCAACAGAGCACCTTTGGAATGTGGTCGAACGGGAGATTTGCATCATGGACGTGCAGCTGAAAAATCATCAGGAACTGCGTGGCGCTATCATGTCGTTATGGATCAAAGTCTCAGAGAAAGGTTTCCGGCACCTTGCTGAGTCCGTGCCATGAAGAAATAAGGCAGTTCTGAAGGCAAAACGGGGTTTACATTTTACGTTTATTTGTTTATTTAACATCGCTATCAGCATCAGTGGCCATGTTCAGCGACACACACAAGGTTATCTCAAGTCAAGTCACTCATACACTCAAGTCAATGCCAATTTAGTGTAGTCAATTAACCTAACATGCATGTCTTTGGACTGTGGGAGGAAACCGGAGTACCCGGAGTAAACCCACGCAGACACGGGGAGGACATGCAGACTCCACACAGAAAGGACCCAGACCACTCCAACTTGGGATTGAACCCAGGATCTTCTTGGCAAAAGGGGGTCCAACTTGGTACTAGCAAGGTGTACCTATTAAAGTGGTCGGTAAGTGTATGCATCTGTAACATGGGTAAACGTAGCTCACAAGGGCTTGCAGAGGGGCTGATGGACACGCCTCCTAAAAGTCAACTATGCATTGCATATAGGAACACCAAAAGCTAAATTTTGAACACACTGAGCCTAAACCAAAACATTGTTATTGTTTTGTTTGCGTTTTAGTTCGTGTTTTCTGAAGACACTTAGGAAATCTAATTTTTTTTAATTATTGATATCTCACAAGAACAGACAGTACAGATCACCTGTCTAATGTCTCTGGAAATCCTTAAATGATTCCCAATGGCTGTCAATTTTATTCCCAATCTGCTGCTCTGCAAACTGAATATGCATGCACTTTGGAAACGTTTTTTTTTTTTATTACCATTACCTTTATTTTTAATGTTAGAATTAAACGCGCCACTTTTTGTGGAGACTTTAAGTATCACAATATTTAAAGGACATTTTCACAATATTTATCACGTACACGTGACTGCAGACAAAATTCTTCAGCAGTGACAGATTCACAATAACTATGATTCAAATATTATACCATACTTACTCATTATACTCAGAAAAGCATATTGTCTATCACAATAAAAAAAAAAAAAAACTGACGGTGATACCATAAAATACTGCCATATTGAAATGAAAGCGCTCAGCATCTGTGGGTATCAAACTCACCAAATCTGTGTATGATTCAGATCATGGGGTCAGCAGACTGTGTGGCATTACTCTATTGTAGTCTAAAGTTAATGGATATTATGATTATAAAACCATGTGTCTTAATAATAGCTGTAATCTTGTGACTGAAGTGATAGTTATGGTGCACCATAAACAATTGTTACATTTAATGGACATTGATGAATAGCTGTGATAGAGCTGAGCTATTAGGGGTCTGTGTGCCACGCCCACGCATAAATAAGAAATGCACTAGACTTGCTCTAGGTGGACATAATTATAAAGCACGTCTGTATACTGCACGCCCACCACTCGATTTAGAAAATGATGTACAGGTCAGTCCAGAAGATGAGGAATGAAGAACAGTGGACTAGTTGTTTATAATGTCATTGTACACAACAGAAGCCTTGACACACTTCGGTGAACCTCAGTCGGGGGGAAAAGTGAAGGCAGAGGTACAATGAACGTATTTTGGCAATGGAAAGAGCACAACAAAAGTCTAAATGTAACAGAAAGGAATGAAGGAATGGAAAAAGGTGAAAACAGAAAGCAGTATATGGTGCACCAGTGTATTGTGCGGTACTGAACAAGCCATAAAGCATAAAAACACCTCAAAGCAATAGTTGCTATCTTTGTACACATATTACATTTGTCAGTAATTCACAGAGACCATGATAAACCAGATGCTGGTCCCACCAGTGTGGAGAACTGGGGGAAATGCAAATGCTGGACTTCACACTTAATGGACTGATTGTTTTAAAATTGCTAATAACTTATCAGTTCATTACATGTTGAAAGTAACAACTACATTCATCGGTCACTTTATTAAGTACAGCTTGCTAGTACTGGGTTGGACCCCTTTTTTCTTACAGAACTTCCTTAATTATTCACGGCACAGATTCAACATGATGCTGGAAACATTCCTCTGAGATTTTGGTCCATATGGACGTGATAGCATCACTCAGTTGCTGTCCCAGTGAGAAGATGTGCCGAAACTGCGTTCACCTCTGCAGCTATAAAGTTTCACTTTATTTTCATATATTTCATGTATTTATTGATTACTATTATACTATTATGTACTATATTCCTTTGCTTTATTCCTACTTTTAGTCATTAATTACATACGATTATGGCTGTATTAAAAAACTAAACATGTCAGGTCATTCATCCTATTTACATTACTTCCATGGAGAAATCTGATTCTGACTTTGAACAAATCGAAGTTCGAACAACCTTCTGGAACCACTTAAGTTCGAATTCCAAGGTTCCACTGCATTTACCTTCTGGGTATTTAAACTATTACTATAAACCTATGAATTAGGTAACTCAGTTTAATTACTACTTATATCATCTAGGCTGCACAAGGAGACTGGGTCCCTTTCTGAGTTTTAACCCTCCCAAGGCTTCTTCATTATAACTTTTCGGAATTCTTCCTTGCCACTTTCACCCTAGGCGTGTTCAGCTTGGGCTATGGGCCTAGATATTTGAAAAGCTGCTTTGAGATGATGCTCTATGATTTTTCAGACCTTCCAAAACTCAAAAGCCCACATTTATAACCCAAGCCTTTAGCAAACTGAAGTGATTGAAGCATCGGTATGTTATTATGCAACCACCATCAGCATCACCCCAGCTACTGATCACAGGGGATTTTCTACATATTAATGTACATTTTTCTCATTTTATTCAACGATTTCAAATTCCAATTTTATCTGACAATCGTATCTCGTATCTGGGACTGTGGTAGCCTAGTGGTTAAGGTACTGGACTATGGACCAGAAGGTCCAAGGTTCAAATCCCACCTCTGCCAAGCTACCACTGTTGGGTCCTTGAGCAAGACCCTTAACCCACATTTGCTTGGATTGTAAAACTGTATCAATTGTAAGTCGCTCTGGATAAAGGCGTCTGCTAAATGCTGTAAATGTAAATCTCATTAGGGATATGTGCTAGGTATACAGGGTTGAATTTCCCCATTCATAAATTAAGGCAGAACTGCTAATGTAATGAAGGCTGCCTACAGCATCCATTCGCCATCTTTGCCAGCACCTCAGAAGACCAACAGGGACGACCTTCCCTCCAGGCCAGAAAGCTCCAGCTAAATCATTGCTTATCAAGTACAGGTTATGCACAGTGTAATGTGTATATGATCAACATCCATTCATTATAACATCAGAGGTCTTAAGAATTATAATAGAAAATAAAAGTTTGTCTTGCGTACAGGTAATTCACATCTGAATGACAGAGACCCAGTAACACCTGCTGAAGAAAGGAAACAGGCTTTTTAATGTAGAGATCAAAGAGGCCAATACAACTTCCTGCTCTGCAAGCCTGGAAAATGGCTTTCTTTGCTGGGGTTAAAAAAAATTCACCAAAGAGCTCTGCTATTGCTGATTTCATGGTCCAGGCACCTCAGGGTCCACACTTTCTTCTGAAGGACTTGTCTCCATATTCTCTCTAGCTTTGCACTATTGAGAAATTGACACTATGAAAACTTGTTTATTATATTTGAGTTTCTATTTCCTCACAAAAACACAATCAAGCTTAGCTGTTTCTGATGCTGCTCAATGCTTACAATCTCTGTGGTGAGTATCTAGATGGTGCACAGAACCTATTACACAATCTGCTGATAGATGTCACTATCGGTCTAGAACTGTGGCTGACCTTCCAGTTATGCAGATGAATGCATCTCAGTCGTGTCTCAGGACAAACGGATCAGTAGAGGTTTTTAAAAAAAAATAAAATCTTAATGTATGCGATTCACAGCTCGTATTGTATCGAAACCCCCGTATTGAAAAAAATTAATATTACTATTTGAAGCACCCTGAGTCCATCAATAGAGTAAGTGTTTTGCTTTGACCTTTCACTTTCAATCACTAAATTACATGAGATTTTTCAACACTATTATAAAATAAGCTTTGTGTTAATGATTTTGGCCAACTGTAGGTTAATGTAAGTGTTTTAAACATTAACTTACTTATCATTAATTATTATATGATATGGTATAGGCCGCTCTACCAAACACTTGTTAAACTCCTCAGTTCATGAAATACTTTAACTTCTGATGAATTTGTTGGAACATATCCCCAATGCAAATCAATACAACTCATTAATGCATATAATGCCTTAATACAGTGTGGATTTTCTGGGGGTCTGGAACAGTCATTCAATTTATATTATTCCTTATGGGAAATATTTGCTTGGTACTCATCGTCTTGGGTTCTCAACAAGCCATCTGGAACGAATTAATGACGAGAACTGAAGTACTACTGTCTTATTATTGTTGAAAATTAAACACTACGTGCAAAGTATCTAAACTACTGTATGACTGTACGGTAATGTCTAGTCAACATCCATTTTGGTTTAATGCCCTGATTCACAGAATGGAATGCGGACGTTAAACAGCACATACCTGTAGTGAGTTTTACTACTAACTACACAAGTTGTGATTTCATTGCTCCCAGATGTTGCACAAACACTACGCGTTGTCATAAATCTCTAATCTGATCAGGATCGTCACTGTTGCTATGAGTCTACTGTACAAATATAAATGTGAAAGAAAGAAAACAGAAGTAAAGTAAGTTCCAATGAAGGTGAATCATTTTAAATAAGGAACTGATTTACATAAACACATTTTGCTCTATGCTCTACACACTTTACACATACACGCACTAATTCAACTAAAAAATACTTTGCCTGTCGGCTGTCAAACATATATTTTATTGACTAGGGTTTAAGCTCTCTTGACAGTTCCGCTACAATGAAACTAAAAGCTGAAAGGAATTTGGCCATTTAGGTTCCTATATTGAAAAGCGCTGACTTGTTAAGGAAAATCCTCACTTACGTTTCCAGCATTTAACAGACACCCTCATCCAGAGCTACTGACAGCCGATTCAGTTTTAGTAGATGCAATGCAAGCAATTTAGTGTTAAAGTTCTCTCTTCAACTTCACAGCGCTGGAACTTGAACCGTCATCCTTCCAGTACCTAAACAGTTGGGCCATCACTGTCCAACACATAACCAACTAAATAAAGCTCTTCCCCTATTACCCATATTGTTTTGTTGTAGAACAACAACCACACTTTTGCTTATGTCACCAGCAAAGATGCATTAATACGGCTAACACAGATACCAAAACTGGGCTCCGTACCACAACCAAAATTCGGTAAACCTTAAGGACAGTTATTTATTGATCATACCATTAAAAATAGATAATAAATACATATTATACACACACATTATGTCTATTATTTTTTATTAGCGGAGCAATTGGTTACTCAATCACACTGTGGTAGATTGTGTGTTTTTTTCTTTCTATATTTTCCAATTTATATTGTGCTTATTCTTGATTGAAGTTTTAGTGGTCACTGCACTTTGTAGTTCTACAATTACAGACGTGGTGGTGGTGATGTTGAGCTGGTATGAGCGGATCAGACAGTAGTCCACTTTATTACAGCCACTGACCTTATTGCTTCGCCTAGTATATGTAAGGTCAGAGACAGTTGCTCACTGTTGCCACACAGTTTGTTAGTCATCCTCTAATCCTTCATCAGCGCTCACAGGATGCTGGTGGCTGGACATTTTTGGTTGATGGACTATTTTCAGTCCAGCAGTGACACTTTGGTTTTTACAACTCCAGGAGCACTGCTGTGTCTGATCCTCTCGCATCAGTTCAACACACACTAACACACCACAACCATATCAGTGCTGCAGTGCTGAGAATGATGCACCACTCAAATAGTAGCTGATCTATGGTGGTCCTGTGGGGAACCTGACCATTAGAGAGCAAGGGGACTATCAAAGGATGTAGAGAAACAGATGGACTACAGACTGTAACTGTAGAACTACCATGTGCAGTGACCACTAAAACTTACATAACATAAAACACAACAGTACATGTTAACTGGAACATACCTGCCATTTTGAAGGGAATAAAACCCATGACATGCTGCCAAAACCAAGTAATGAATAAAACAAGTAACTCTAGGATTGTCTGGTAACTAAAAGGGCACATCTACAAATTATATGTAGCAACCAAAAAAAAATCCCCCCAATCACGTCCACATTTTGGTGTAACTATATAAAGACTTTTAAGTGAACCATGATAAAGCATAGCAAATAAGTAACTTCGCAGTAAAGTGGCATCACAGTTTATAAAATCTAAAGTATCATTTCACAAAAGCTAGAGATGACGAGGCGCTCCAGAGACCTGGGTTTGAGTCCCAGCCTGGCTGCTGGCTGTGTGGAATTTGCATGTTCTCCGTGTCTGCATGGATTCCCTCCAAGTAATCCCATTTCCTCCCACATCCCAAAGAAATGAGTTGGTGCCCCCTGTCTAAAATGTCCCAGTGTGTTTTGCTGATTGTGTGGGTGTGTGTTTTTGAGCATGTGCGATATGATCGACTGGTGCCCTGTCCAGGGTTGGCTCACTCCTTATATTCTGAGTAAACTGATGTAGCCATAGTTTTTCCACTCATTCACCATTGATACCTGCTTAATCAAATACAGGGTCCAGGCCTGCAGAGGATTAAGACATTGTGCAAAGTGAGGGAGTGGAAAAACTACCCACAGCAAACAACCCCCCTACCCTCCATAACTTGGCATGTCCAACTCCACAGGCTTTTCAACTTCTTTTGCGGTGTGGATGCCTCCCCATTGAAGGAGGAGAGCCCTTTTACTTGGAAGCCTGTAATACAATGTATCAGGTACTAAGTAGACCTGTACCAGACAGGAAAGGCACATATTTTTCCACTGCCATATTTTAAGCTGTGGATGTGTGCAATATTAACTGGAAAAGCCTCCCACTATCACTTGTGATGTGTTGCGTAACTTCAGCTGGAGTATGCACAGCTGACTCGGTAGAGGTCAGGATCAGATATCAGTTGACACTGAAACCTCTACTATTTGCATTTTGAAAACATGGAAAAAGGTAATGGTGTATCACTACAAAAAAACTAAGTGGTATAGAACAAATGAACAGAAACATGTTTTTTTTTAATATATCTGCGAGTCAGCATGTCTGTGTTTGTGCTGATTGGGCCCCGACTAGGTTTATTTCCCACTCTGCTCCAAATGCCACTGATTAGGCCTGCACTCCTGTGCCCTTGATTAGATTAAGCCAGTATGGTACATTGTGGCTAAATCTGGGACTCTGATTGCTCTAATGACGTTAAGATTGCAAGACCATTATACACAAAACATGAAGAGAACAATAGAATTTGTTCTCGAGTATCGATGAGCCTTAGGTGCCAACAGCACATGGTTTGTCCCTCGTCTGGTCCAGTCATCTGGCCATAAAGATCTGGGCCTTGTTAAAATCAACCAAGTCATTATTCCTGAACATTTCTTCCACTTCCAACACGTCGACTCTGAGAATCAGCTGGTCATTCTGTCTAATATAGCCCAGAGCTCAACATGAGCTCCTGATGTGAGATAATCAATGTGTTATTTGTTACTGATTATCAATTATTATTTGATAATCAAATGTTATTTGGGAAGTGTGGGGTTTTAATGTTCTAGCTGTTCAGTGTACAGCACAGTGGAACCCTGGTATCCAAACTCCCAGTATCCAAATTCCCACTGTAAAATATGGGGCATTTTAATCTCCTAAACCACCATCAGAACCATTACGTGAATAGGGATCAAGGAAAAAAGCTGCAAATTGCTTCTTAGCTTTAGCTACCATCGCCACATCATTTATTCCGTGGTTAATTGGGATGTTCTATTGTGTGTAGGGGTGTGCAATATTGACAGAAAATAATATCTTGATATTTTCTGTGATTCTGTTCATACCGGTGCTTTGGCAGTGTACATCTTCGGTCTAAAGTATTCAAAAGCAGTTTGAACCCATTTCTCTCAACCAAAATGGTGAAACAAGTTAGCTGTCGAGCTGTCTTTAACAGAAACCGATGTCCGACATAGTTTGCAGACTGACATCTAGCAATTAAATCTAATGATGTAGACTGTGAGGCTGGTGATGTCTGTATTTTGTCCCCGGTCGTAGTTCTTCAGTAATGCACTGTTAGGTAGAACCCTAGCTCGGGCTTGCATTCTGTATGCACTCAGTGCGCTCATGCGCAGTAGTCTATCCTACCTGGCTATGTGATGCAGCGAATTTATAAACTCTCAAGGTATGTTTTTGACTGCTTTTTGCATACTTGATAATGTCAGCTCACACATCATTAAAATAACAACTGGGATATTATCGTAGACGATACTTATCGCACAAACCTAACTGTAGCTGTTATTTTATATTGTAGCCATGGAAAACGTGCCTGAAAAGACCGTGATCATTAGAGACGTGAAGTTCTCCCCAGACAGGCCCCATTGCCCCTATATTACACTGACATAACTGAAATAAGGTGGCAATTTGAATAAACAAAAACCAGGTAAAGATTTTGCCCATAAGAAATAATGAATATTGGGCTCTCATTATATGAATATTCACTTTCAAAACCATTTCCCAGAACCATTTTCTGATATATTCGGTTAAAAGAATTTGGCTGTACAGCACTATAATGAATCTATAACACACTCCAGGGTTTTGTACTGTAACTAAATTAATTTAGTGTCAGATTAAACTACTGCTCTTTTTGGTGTGCGCAAACAAAATGCAGATGGTGTTCCACCATCCAACATCTCTTTAGTTCTGTCCACATCTTGGATTTTGTTGATTGATCTTATTTAACAGCAAGAACCTGAGGTGTCAACTACGGGATAATTCATGAGTATATATTAATGCGCTTGTTCTTTTATGTTACTTACTTATTATTTGGACTGTAGTTTCACAGCAGTTAGGCCCAAGTAATGGACTACACACCAGAAGGTCCAGGGTTAAAGCCCTGGCACTACCAAGTTGCCACTGTTGGGTCATTATACAAGGCCCTAAACTCACAATTGCTTGGACTGTACCTTATAGAACTGTAACAGCTGCAAGTCACTCTGGATAAGGCATGTACTACTAATTCAAACAGCTAATTCAATTTGCCTACCTTGTTTCTTAGCTTGAGAGTCCCATGCAGTTCTGATAAGTGTGCCATATTAGTGTACAGAGACAGTATAAGCTCATTATACAGGGCATCCCATGGCTATACAGACCACCCTGTAGTTGCATCTTTTAAGCACCATCTATCTCCAACTGTGGTGCAAATACAGATGTACTTGAATTGGTCAGCAAATGCAATAACCAGCAAAGCAATTATTCAGTGTCACCACAACTCAGCTTGAGACTTTATGTTTTCTGGCATGGAAGGAGTAAGTAAATAAGTGTTGAATGTACGATTCACTATGACTAATATGAAGGTAGGGAACTGACTCACACCATGGATATTCAAGACGATTCATTGTAACTATAAAGGGGCCAAAATTACAAGGTGTTGTTAGCTAAAAAAAGAAGTGTACCTAACTCTTGGTAGTTACATGAAGTCATCCAGGTCATTATGTTTCTGGAAAACAATCAACTGAGTTATTTGCTTTGCACTGGAAGAGCACCACACCACCTTTGTGTTGATTATGTTTCTAAAACATCGCTTTTGTTCAATTAGTCAAGCTGATGACTAATTATGAAGGGCGTTTTTGTGGATAAACTATGACTAAGCCATAACTGACTGAAACGACAGGCATGTGTGACCAGACCTAATAAATGTATGTTCCAAATGAAACTGCAAAATGAAAACATGTTTTGGCCTGTTCTCAGGTCTGACTCACAAAATGCAACGCTGACTGCAAACTACACAAAAATGTGACACACTTGTTATTCAAACTATACACTGACCTAGATCTCACCTACAGCTTCCATCAAGAATACGTTAGAATACTATACTAGTATAGCAAGTATATCTACAGATACCAGTTTACAAAGTTTAATTATCATAAACCGTGAATATATACTGTAGGCCTATACTGTGGTGTGAAAAAGTGTTTGCCCCCTTCCTGATTTCCTATTTTTTGCATGCTTGTCACAGAAGTGTTTCGGAACATCAAACCAATTTAAATATTAGTCAAAGACAACACAAGTAAACACAAAATGCAGTTTTTAAGTGGTGTTTATTTTTAAGGGAGAAAAAAATCCAAACCTACACGGCCCTGTGTGAAAAGTGATTGCCCCCCCGTTAAAACATAACATAACTATGGTTTATCACACCTGAGTTCACTGTCTCTTATCCACATCCAGGCCTGATTATTGCCACACCTGTTCTCAATCAGGACATCACTTAAATAGGACCTGCCTGACAAAGTGAAGTACACCAAAAGATCCTTAAAAGCTACCGAGATCCAAAGAAATTCAGGAACAATTGAGAAAGAAAGTAATTGGTATCTATCAGTCTGGAAAGGGTTATAAAACCATTTCTAAAGCTTTGGGACTCCAGCAAACCACAGTGAGAGCCATTATCCACAAATGGCGAAGACATAAAACAGTGCCGAACCGTCCCAAGAGTGGCCGGCCGACGAAAATTAGCCCAAGAGTGCAGCGACGATTCATCAAAGAGGTCACAAAAGACCCCACAACAACATCCAAAGAACTGCAGGCCTCACTTGCCTCAGTTAATGTCAGTGTTCATGCCTCCACCATAAGAAAGAGACTGGGCAAAAATGGC
Source organism: Ancistrus triradiatus (assembly GCA_025084515.1). Taxonomy (NCBI): domain Eukaryota; kingdom Metazoa; phylum Chordata; class Actinopteri; order Siluriformes; family Loricariidae; genus Ancistrus; species Ancistrus triradiatus. The sequence continues at coordinate 159,890 of JAJAGP010000807.1, read as the reverse complement.
CTGCATGGCAGAGTTCCAAGACGAAAACCAATACTGAGCAAAAAAGAACATTAAAGCTCATCTCAATTTTTTTGATGATCCCCATGATTTTTAGGAAAACATTGTTGAGTGATAAAACAAAAGTTGAACTCTGGAAGGTGTGTCCCATTACATCTGGCGTAAAAGTAACAGCATTTCAGAAATAGAACATTATACCAACAGTAACATACGGTGGTGGTAGTGTGATGGTCTGGGGCTGTTTTGCTGCTTCAGGACCTGGAAGACGTGCTGTGATAAATGGAACTATGAATTCTGCTGTCTACCAAAAAATCCTGAAGGAGAATGTCCGGCCATCTGTTCGTGACCTCAAGCTGAAACGAACTTGGGTTCTGCAACAGGACAATGATCCAAAACACACCAGCAAGTCCACCTCTGAATGGCTGAAGAAAAACAAAATGAAGACTTTGGAGTGGCCTAGTCAAAGTCCTGAGCTGAATCCTATTGAGATGCTGTGGCATGACCTTAAAAAGGCCGTTCATGCTCGAAAACCCAACAATTACAACAATTCTGCAAAGATGAGTGGCCAACATTCCTCCACAACGCTGTAAAAGACTCCTTTCAAGTTATCACAAACGCTTGGTTGCAGTTGTTGCTGCTAAGGGTGGCCCAACCAGTTATTAGGTTTAGGGGGCAATCACATTTTCACACAGGACCACGTAGGTTTGGATTTTTTCTCCCTTAATAATAAACACATCATTTAAAACTGCATTTTGTCTTTACTTGTGTTGCCTCTGACTAATATTTAAATTGGTTTGATGTTCTGAAACACTTAAGTGTGACAAACATGCAAAAAAAAAAGGAAATCAGGAAGGTAGCAAACACTTTTTCAGACCACTGTATATCATATCACTGTATACACACACGCGCACGCACACACATACAGCTGTATATACACACATACTGAACAGTCATAACATTAAAATCACCTGCCAAATATTCTGTAGGTCCCCCTCATTTTGCAAAGGTACTGACCCGTCGAGGCATGGACTCCAAGACCTCTGAACTCTGAACTGACCTCTGCACTAAGATGTTAGCACCTTTAAGTGCTGTTAATTTGCAAGGTGGGGCCTCCATGGATTGTATTTGTTTATCCAGCACATCCCACAGATGCTCGAACTGTTTGAGATCTAAGGAATTTGGATTTCTATTGGATCAAGGTCAGGAATTTAACTTGGCCATTCCAAAACATTAGTCTTTGTTACTTTTTTAATGTCTTGTATGCTTAGGGTCACTGTCTTGCTGTATGACCCACTTTTTCTTGAGACTCAGTTGAGTGAAATATATATCCATCCCTCTGTCAATATTTTATATAATATATATATATATATATATATATATATACACACACACATCTATATCCTGGCATTTTCCTTCAAAATTTGGTGTCATGGCCCAGATGCAGCAAAACAGGCAGAAGCCATAATACTACCACCACCATGTTTCACAGAAGGGATATGGTTCTTATGCTGGGATGCAGTGTTGTTATGTATCTCCATACATAATGCTTCTCATTTAAAGAAAAAAAACACATCTATGTGTCTCATCTGTCCACAAAATGTTTTTCCCAATAGCCTGGATTGTCCAAGTGCCAAATGAGGGGCGACATCTTGGAGAACAATGAATGTCTCCTTGTAACTCTACCATGGGCACCATTGCACTTGCTCGATTGTCATCCCATTGACTGAAAACACCAGGCTCTGATTTCACCTTCAAATAAACTGCCAACCCTAGAGGTTCACATACTTTTGCCACTCACATATATGCAATATTGGGTCGTTTCCCGCAATAAATAAACGACCAATGATAGTATTCTGTCTTATTTGTTTCAGTAAGTTCTCTTTTAGGACTTGTGTGGAAATCTGATGTTGTTTTAGGTCCCATTAAAGCAGAAATACAGAAAATGATGCTAACTATGAGGAAATGATGCTGTTCAGACCTTAGGGCTGCGTCACAAACCGCACACTGAGCACTACGTAGCATGTTACAGCCTATAGGACATAATGGGTGTTTAGTGCGTTAGCCCAGCTCTCCGCATGTTGTGAAATTAGGCTAGACAGTTCTGCTCCTGCAGTTGTTTGGTACACGCTTGTCTCCAATTAGTCTAAACAGCATACACGGAAGACAATGTCAACGGTTACATGTGCAGTCACCAACCGTAGCATCAATACAGGTTACTTCGTAACAATGCAAATAAGCTAACGTTAACCACGTAGCATAACGTCACTTCACTGTCAGGTAACTTAGCAACAATGCTATCAAGTTCGCCAATGTTTAACGCAGGCTAGCAGCCAAAAGTTCTGTGCAGTTAATGTATTTGTTTTGCAGCGCAGTGCGTTCAACTGAACGTAGCTAGTTATTATCAGGCCGCGATCCAAACCGCATACTACTGCACTAACTAGCCTGACTAAACACTATTAATACTGTAAATGGCGTTTCACCCTAGTTAGCATTAGAGAGCGCGGTTTGGGACGCCACCTGACTCTTGCCTCCGCTAGCTAAGGAAGCAGCAAGTAAAGATTAAGCACAAACACAAATCTTAGCATTTTAATGGGGGTATGTGTAAAGTTGTTAACCACAAGCATCATTATGAGCCTCTGCTCTCCCGCTGTACTTACGGGAAAAGCTCGTATCCTCATCTTAGTGTCCTTCTTGGTGCCGCCTTTGCTCAGATTAGACATGTTTAATCAGGGACTGTGTTTACTCCTCTTAAACATGAAACACTGTTTGGGTTTTTCGTATCACAGCGGCATGTAGTCACTCATGAGTCCGCACTGGATCTTTTATCCAGGCTTGTGCTCTTTTCCCTCCTGCAATGTTTCCAGTCCTTCCTCTATTACAAACACTTCAGTATGCTTAAGCTACAGTGATGGCGGACAATTCCGAATCTCCAGGACGCAGAAGCGCACGAAGAATCACGCGAGATCTCAACGAGATGTACAAAGCGCGTTCAGGTAAAACTACTGCTGTTCTGTAAATTATGTATGAAAATGTTTCCTTTAAATGAACTATAACGATTTCATTTTATGTTGTTGTTGTTGTTGTTGATTAATGTTTTTAATTATCATTATTAGCATTATTGTTGTTGTTGTTTTTAATAAGAATATTTTTTTTAAATAAAATATTTATTATTATTTGTATTATTTTTTAGAAATTATTATTATTGTTATTGTTATTATTATTATTATTGTTGTTGTTGTTGTTGCTGTTGATTAATGTTTTTAATTATCATTATTAGCATTATTTTTGTTGTTTTTTTTAATAAGAATAATTTTTTTAAATAAAATATTATTTATTATTATTTGTATTATTTTTACAAATTATTATTATTATTATTATTATTATTATTATTGTTGTTGTTGTTGTTGTTGTTGCTGTTGATTAATGTTTTTAATTATCATTAATAGCATTATTGTTGTTGTTGTTGTTTTTAATAAGAATACTTTTTAAAATAAAATACTATTTATTATTATTTGTATTATTTTTTACAAATTATTATTATTATTATTATTATTATTATTATTATTATTATTGTTTTTGTTGTTGTTGTGGTTTTACTATTATTATTATTATTATTATTATTATTAATGTTGTTGTTGTTTTTAATAAGAATAATTTTTTAAATAAAATATTATTTATGATTAGTTTTATTATTTTTACAAAATATTATTATTATTATTATTATTGCTGTTGCTGTTGTTTTATTATTATTATTATTATTATTATTATTATTATTATTAATGTTGTTGTTGTTGTGGTTAATTTTTTATTATTGTTGTTGTTTTTTAAAATAAAAATAATAATAATAATAATAATGTTGTTGTTCTTTGTTATTATTATTAATGTATATCAATATTGTTAATAATAATATTAATTGTTGTTGTTTTTATTATCATTGTTTTACATATTATTCTTAAGATTAATAGTAATATTGTTAATAATAACAATTACTGTTATTAATTAACAGAATTAACCCAATTACTGTTGTTGTTATTGTTGTTGTTGCTGTTTTTAATTATTATTATTATTGTTGTTGTTATAATAATAACAATATCAATAATAATAATAACAACAATATAAAAAATAATAAATAATAATAATAATAATAACAATATAAAAAATAAATAAATAAATAATAATAATAATAATAATATGTATTATTATTATAATTATTATAATTATTATTATTATAATTTATGGGGTTGCACTTTGGCACAGTTGTTGGTGCTGTTGCCTTATAGCCAATGACTTTTTGTCTGGCAGTAGGTCACAGCTGGTGTCTCTAAAGTGTCCCCTGTGCTGTCGTTTATGCCCCAACCCCATAATCCTGAACTGGATTAAGTGGGTATGAAAATGATTGAATGAGTTTGTTATTATTATTATTATTATTATTATTATTTGCAATTTGCACCCAGGGAAGGAGAGGGGCCATTTGCATTTATTTACAATAGAGGATTGAGGAGGGTTTCTTTAGTATTTACCTGCACCGGGGAGGGATTGGGACTAATCACGTTGTCCTGAACCAGCATGACCTTGCACATTTAACTGTACCTGGAGAAGGAGGCTGACTCTTTTGCATTTACCAGCACCCAGCAAGGATTGGCCGTTTTAGGCTTTTCTGCACCCAGTGAGTGAAGCAGGGGGTTTTCACATTTATCTACACCTGGAGAGGAAAAGGGTCCCTTTTGCATTTACCTGCACCCAGGAAAGGAAGGTTTCCTTTAACAGTAACTTGCACCCAGGGAGGCAGAGGGACCTTTGACATTTATCTGTAGCCATGAAGGCAGGGACCCCTATACTGTTACTTTCACCCAGGTATTTAGGGTTCTTTAACTTTTACTTGCACTCTGGGATAGAGGGGGTTATTTCTCGCTTATACCTGCACATGGGGAGGGAGGGATGGGTATTTCATGTTTACTTGCACCTTGGGATAAAAGGGGAACTCTTTCACATTTATCTCTAGCTTTGGAAGACCATGTCATGATATCCTCAGAATAGCCTATTCAGGGATCCAGATTAGAGGTTACTGGATATTTAAAGACTATCATCACTGGAAATTTTTACTTCACTGGAGCACTAGGAAATGTATTAAATACAAACAACTGTAACATTTAATTTAAAAATCAAAGAGCAACACACATTAGTGCAGTGGTTAGTGCTGTCGTCTCACAGCTTCAGAGACCTGGGTTTGAATCTCGGCCCGGCTGCTGGTGTGTGGAGTTTTATGTTCTTTGTGTTTGTGTGGGGTTCCTCCAGTTTCCTCTCACATTCCAGCAACATGTGTTAGGTCAATTGAAGTCCCTAAAGTGTCCCATTATGACTCAGTGTGTGTGTTTATGTGCCCTGTGATAGATTGTCTACTGTTGGTTCACGCCTCATGCCCTGTGCTGCCACTTAGGCCTGACTCCCTGTGACCCTGAACCATCACATAGTTTTGCAACCACCATTATGACCATTATGTTGCAAGGCACAGGCTCTCAGGAGCTGCCATTTCCACCAGCTGATTCTTAAAGCACATTTAAATTTGTTCTTGTTCATAGCCACCATAATTCAATTCAGGGTCAAGAGCATGGTTCCTAACTAAGACTAGGACTCCCTCTCTGTTAACCGCCCCCCCCCCCCTGCACTCATGCAAACTTTAGAGACACCAGTTAACCAAACATATATGTCTTTGGACTGTTGGAAGAGTTAAACATAAGTAAAATAAAACATAATACAGTATTCTGAACACTAGAATAACAGAGAATATAAAACTACAGAATATATGACAACAGTATGTAAAATAAATAAAATAATAAAGATAATACCGTAGAGAATATCAGTGTCTGCATTATTTAGGCAAGTCAGCAAAGTCATTGGATGTCTTGCGTCCTCAGCAGGAAAACTCTACACAAAGCAAACGTGCATCGCAGCGCACAAAAACACACAAACGCACACACACTTCAAAGGCACCAACAGACCGAACGTCTTTGAAATGTGGGAGGAAACCACAGAACTCAAAGAAAGCCCACAAAGACATGAGTAGAACATGTAAACTCCATGCAGGCAGAATCCAGGATGGGAATTGAACCAGGGATCTTGAGCTATGAGACGACAGTGTTAACCATTGCATCACTTTTCTGTCCACACATTTTATATATATATATATATATTCATATATATATATATATATATATATATATATATATATATATATATATATATATATATATATATATATATATATATATATATATATATATATATGCAAAAATGTATGTCCAAAAGCTTATACAACCCCCTGCTAACTGCCTTGTGACTACGACGACCGTCTGTCTGAATTCCCTACTCTGTTATTGTAATGTAACATTCAGCCAGCAGATGGCAGTGATGTTTATGGCTTATTTCTGCCACCTTTATCATGCATGTAAAACTTCGTGATGTGATGTTCGCATGTAAAAAGGGTACAGATTCGTCCCTGACAGATACCTGGGGCTCGTTTTCGGATTTATGAACACAGGTGACGTTTGCTGAAACATGCACATAAGCTGCAGTTTGTGTTTAATGCGCAGGTATCAGTATCCAGCTATCTGTTGATAAACGTCTGTGTTGTCTATGTTAAGTAACGTGCTACAGTATTTGTTTAGGCCATACTACTTGTTAAACAAGTTGCTAAACAAACAAACAAAAAGCTGAATATTGATATGTTACCAAACTAAAAGAAATAAGTGTATATAATGTGACCCACTCCTAAATGATATGCCGCTAATGTTGGTATTAAAATGCGTTAGTTTTAATCTTTGGGCAGCCATGTGGCATTAACTATGTCTTCTTGTATACAACCCCAAATCAGAAAAAGTTGGGACAGTATGGAAAATGCATATAAAACAATGTGTCTTACATTTCCTTTGGCTTTTATTTCATTGCAGAGTATGAACCTGCGATGTTTCATGTTTTATCTGGTCTTCTTCATTTCATTTGTTAATAAACATGCATTTCTGCATTTCAGGCCTGCAACACACACCACTTTGTAATATTGCCATTCCTTCTCACCACACTTAAAAGACATTTTGGCACAAAGGAAACCAAGCGATTTAGTGTTTCAGGTGTTATTTTGTCCCATTTTTGTTGCAAACACGTCTTAAGATATGCATTTTTTCGTTTCAAAATTCTCCACACGTTCTCTGTCGGGGACAGGTCAGGAATGCAGGCAGGCCAGTCTAGTACCTGTACCCTCTTCCTCTGCAGCCATGCCTTTGTAATGTGTGCAGGATGTGGTTTTGCATTGTCTTGTTCAAAAATGCATGGATGTCCTTGTGAAAGATGACGTCTTGAAGGCAACTTATGTTGGTCTAAAATCTCAATGTACTTTTCTGCATTAATGCTGCCATCACAGAAGTATAAATGACCTTTGTCAAGAGCGCTGACCCAACTTCATACCATGACAGAGCCTGGCCTTTGGACTTGTTGCTGATGGTCCTTTTTGTCTTTGGTTGACATCCATTTTTCAAAAAAAGACCTGGAATACTGATTCATCTGACCACAATACACATTTCCGCTGTGTGATGGTGCACCTTAGATACCTCCGAGCCCGGAGAAGTCAATGCCACTTCTTGAGATGGTCAACAAGGCTTCTTTTTTGTGTTGTAGTGCTTGACAAAGGTTTTTCAAAGTAATCCCTTGCCCGTGTGGTTCTATCAGCTATTGATGAATGATGGTTCTTGATGCAGTGCTGTCTGAGGGATCGAAGACCACGGGCGTTCAGCTTAAGCTTGAGCTTGTTCTTTGAGGAACATGTTTTTTTAAACATTTCAATAATGTTCTTACACATTTGTTGACAAACTGGAGATCCTCAAAGACTCAGCCTTTCCTGGATGCCGCTTTTGTACCAAATCATGATTATAATCAGCTGTTGACATTGTGTTTAAAAAACTGAAATAGAGGTCACAATGTTATGTGTGTAATATATGGCTTCAGTAGGTTGATAATAAGGATAATAACATTATCAGACCACAGATGTATAGGTGAACGGGCACTGTCCAAACATACCTTATGTAATCCATTCCTGTACAGTACTTACACAGACATACATAAGTTTGAGACTAAAAGTTTTACCATTAGTGCAATTGCTTGTTTGTATCTTTGTAGAGAAGTATTCATACTGCAGCAGTAGTAAGCTGAAACACTGGAGACTGTGGTTGGCGCAGTGGAAAAGATATGGGAAAGAATCCCATATCTTACACATGGATCAAATCCCACACCTGCCAGACTGAACCTGTTAATCCCTTGACCGAGGGCCTTAACCTGTATTTGCTTGGATTAGATAAGATAAGAAAAACACTTCATATGTTATATGTAGAAATGGCTGGCATGGTGTGGTACAGTGGTTAGCGGTATTACCTCGTAGCTCCAGAGATCCTCAGTTTGATTCCTCTAGTTTGCATGTTTGGCCTGTGTCTTTTTGGTTTGCCTCTAGGTTCTCCAGTTCCCTCCCAAATTCCAAAGACACACATTCAGTGGTTGACAGTAACGATGTGTATTTATTCAAATACCTTATGCAAGTATAGTCGTTTGAACAGAAGTAATTTAGAAATTTAATTGAGAAAAAATATATAATAAGAGGGCTGCACGGTGGCTTGGTGGGTGGCACTGTCGACTCGCAGCGAGAAGGTCCTGGGTTCAATCCCAGTTAGAGCAGTCCGGGTCCTTTCTGTTTGAAGCGTCCATGTCCTCCCCATGCCTGCAGGGGTTTCCTCCCACAATCCAAAGACATGTTTAAGGTTAGTTGATTACACTAAAGTGGCCCTAGTGTGCGAGTGTGTGTATGAGTGTGTGAGTGCATGAGCCCTACGATGGATTGACGCCCTGTCGGGGGTTGTTCCTGCCTTGCAACCTATGCTGCCGAATAGGCATCGGCTGTCTCATGACTCTGTTCAGGATTAAGCAGATAAAAACTGAAGGAATTAATTATAATAAGAATAAAAATAAGACATGAATAAGGCAAAAACAGTGGGTTAAAATGACATAACAGTGGTACACCGATTATACTGTGTGTATGTGTATATATATATATATATATATAGTTTTTCTATATATATATATAGATGATATATATATCCTATATATGTTATATATATATTTATACATTTATATAATATATATAGATATCTATCTCTATATCTCTCTAGATGTTGGATATATATATATACTATATATACACCAGTATAATCATGTACCACTGTACACATGTGTGGGTGGTGCCTCCAAATATCAATGGCCTTTGGAGTCATTAGCGGGGGCATATACTGTATATATATATATATATATATATATATATATATATTATATATATAATATATATACACAGTATACGCTCCCGCTAATGATCCAAAGCCTGGATTTTTGGAGTCACCACCCACACATTTGGCAGACAAAATTGGTGAGTAAAATAGGACAATATGATTTTTTCCAGTAGTATTTATTTCAGAAATAACTAAACGGCTGATGAATATGATTACAGATACACAACAACAACTATTGAACTGAAAGCCAACCACTCCACTGCTGCAACTGTAAGTGTTTTGTTTATTCACAACTGTAAATAGCTGGGAGGCCAGAGTGAATGGGTTTGTTGGTAACTGCTGCAGCCAGTTCGTGTTTAGGCCTAATCGGCTTTTGGTGTGTGTGCATGTGCACAGCGAGTGGGCAAGTTTTTACACTTTTACGGTTGAGCTGGCATATGCCCCCCCCCCCCCCCCCCCATATCAGTACATATATCAAATAAAAAATATATCAATTATGAAGTGATGCTGTCATGATATCTTTGATCGGAAATATTCGATTTTTCATGATAACTCTTCACTTAAGAAGGGGATTTTAGAAGAAACAGTGAAACAAAAATGAATAATGTTACTTTATATCCATACTACATTACATTTTACATTTAGTAATTAACTACTGTATGGAGAGGCAAAAATATGCTTGGAATGTTATCTTGGTCTTCAAATTTCCTCTGAATACACACTATATCATAAGCCCTATTTGGACGAGACTAACTTTATGGGACCCTTGGGTCATGTCCTCTTTTACAGAAGCTATATAGCGACCTATTTTCACCCAGATCGGACATGTCTGTTTATCTCCTCCCTCCTTTGAAAATATTACAGGCAGAATTAGCTAATGTTCCTCACCCAACTCAGCAGTGCTAAAATCTGATCTGATTTTACACAAGATGTTGCCTTGTCGGTACCTCTGTGGGTAGCACTGTCCCCTCACAGCAAGAAGGTCCTGGGTTCAATCCCCAAGTGGTGAGGTCCGAGTCCATTCTGCATGGAGTCTGCATGTTCTCCTCGTGTCTGCATGGGTTTTCTTGGATTACTTCAATTTCCTCCCACAGTGGAAAGACATGTGTTAATTGGTGTCTCTAAAAGTGGACCTTGTGTATGAGTGTGTGTATGTGCCCCTACGATGGATTGGCGCCCTGTCTAGGGTTGATCCTGCCTTGCGCCCTATGCTGCCGGCTAGGCACCGCTCTCCCGTGACCCTGTAAAGGATTAAGCAGATGAAAAAGTGAATAAATGAATGTTGCATTGTGTTTTGTTAAGAATAATATTTGAACAGTACTTGTCACGATCATGTGTGCATGGTAGTCACATCATCCTACATGGCCCTCTTCTGACCCTTTTCCCCTTCCGCAGCAGGCTGTTCATTACAGCCTGCTGTTCCCTGCCTACATAAATCCTCATTCTTGTGCACTTTGTTGGCTGCCTTTCTATTTCAGTGCATCTCCTGGTTTCTCCTGGTTCTGGTTATTATTATTATTATTATTATTGGTTTGATGTTGTCATTCTGCTTTTTGTCACAGTGTATCATTGTTTCGTGTTTTGTTTCATGTCCTGTTCTATGTCTGGTGTGTCTGTTCTGATTTCTGTTTCATGTAGTGTTCCATGTTTTTTTGTTAGCATTATCCATTAGCTTCTCTGTTTGTGTTGGTGCTGTTCCATGTTTCATGTTAGCATATTCTCTTAGTTAGCTTCTTGTCCTCTTGTTGGTGTTAGCTTGTTCGTTTTGTCTGTTTTATTATCACATTTTATTATCACATAGTTTGTTAGGTTTATCCATGTGTTTGTGTTGGCTTAGTCAGTCTGTATTAGTACCGTTTGTGTTAAGATTGTCTGTTTGTATTAGCATTGTTTGTTTATGTTGGCTTAGTCTGTACTAGTGCTGTCTTGGTATTAGCTTAGTCTCTTTGTACTAGGTTCTTGGTTGCATGGTTTAGCACATGATTGTTTGTAGTAGCTCATTGTCTTAGTTTGTTAGCTGCGTTAGCGTCTTGGTTAGTCACAACAACTGGATGTTGTTTGAACACCATGTTGAATATTTCTATACACTTATAGACTACATATTATATAGAAAAGCTCATTCTCTCATTCTCGGTTTTCGACAGATATATATTCCATGTATATGAAATTAGAAACTGTCTGTGTGACAGTGCAGCATATTTCCAGTTGTATTTACAAAAATATTATTTCAGAGCATGAAATAGTATTTTCATCCTCATCATCTTGGAGTTTATAAGGAGGTATTAGGATTGCAGTGGCTGCCAAACTTTGCTCAGTATTTAATAAACTTTCGGCACCAGATGCAGTGCTGCTACATGTCATTACTGCTGTGTACTGCAACAACTAGTGTACAGTGGGACAAAAAAGTATTTAGTCAGCCACTGATTGTGCAAGTTCTCCACATAGAAAGATGAGAGAGGTCTGTAATTTTCATCATAGGTACACTTCAACTATGAGACAAAATGAGAAAAAAAATCCAGGAAATCACATTGTAGGGTTTTTAAAGAATTTAATTGTAAATTATGGTGGAAAATAAGTATTTGGTCAATAACAAAAGTTTAACTCGGTACTTTGTTGGCAATGTCAGAGGTCAAAAGTTTCCTGTAAGTCTTCACCAGGTTGGCACACACTGTACCTGGTTTTTTACCCCATTCCTCCATACAGATCTCCTCTAGAGCAGTGATGTTTGGGGCTGTCGCTGGGCAACACGGACTTTCAACTCCCTCCACTAATTTTCCATGGGGTTGAGGTCTGGAGACTGGCTAGGCCACTCCAGGACCTTGAAATGCTTTTTACAGAGCCACTCCATTCCCCGATCGGTGTGTTTGGGATCATTGTCATGCTGGAAGACCCAGCCACGTTCCATCTTCAATGCTCTCACTGATGAATGATGGTTTTGGCTTAAAATCTCACGATACATGGCCCCGTTCATTCTTCCCTTAACACCGATCAGTCGTCCTGTCCCCTCGGCAGAAAAACAGCCCCAAAGCATGATGTTTCCACCCCCATGTTTCACAGTAGGTATGGTGTTCTCGGCATTCTTTTAAAACTCAACACGACGAGTTGAGTTTTTACCAAAAAGTTCTGTTTTGGTTTCATCTGATCACATGATATTCTCCCAATCCTCTTCTGGGTCATCCATATGCTCTCTGGCAAACTTCAGACGTACCTGGACATGTACTGGCTTAAGCAGGGGTCCCTCCGTGTAGTTCTGGGATTTTTGCTCATCGTTCTCATGACCCTTTTGACCCCACGGGATGAGACTGTGCGTGGGGCCCCAGATTGAGAGAGATTATCAATGGTCTTGTATGTCTTCCATTTTTTTTACAATTGCTCCCACAGTTGGTTTATTCACACCAACCTGCTTGCCTATTGTAGCTTCACTCTTCCCAGCCTGGTGCAGGTCTACAATTTTCTTCCTGGTGTCCTTCGACAGCTCTTTGGTCTTGGCCATTGTTGAGTTTGGAGTCTGACTGTTTGAGGCTGTGGACAGGTGTCTTTTATACAGATAACGAGGTCAAACAGGTGCCATTAATACAGGTAATCAGTGGAGGACAGAAGAGCTTCTTAAAAAAGAAATTACATGTCTGTGAGAGACAGAAATCCTTCTTGTTTGTGGGTGACCAAATACTTATTTTCCGCCATGATTTACAATTTAAATTCTTTAAAAATTTTACAATGTGATTTCAAGATTTTTTTTTCTTATTTTTCAACTACAAAGTTGAAGTGTACCTATGATGAAAATTACAGACCTCTCTCATCTTTCTAAGTAGGAGAACTTGCACAATCAGTGGCTGACTAAATACTTTTTTTGCCCCACTGTATGTGGCAAAGTAATATTGTATGTGTGTTGAGTGGGTTAATTACCATAATAATAAGTATAATAACCCTAGGCCAACGAAATGTATCCAGTTGGACGTTGTCTGAGTGGACATTATGTAGTACAAACCTGTATTTTATATTTGAACTATGCAATATATATGTTTTGTTTTCTTTAAATAATGACTAGTTGTATCAGTCAGTTATGTGTGATGTAAATGTCTGGGTTCAAAAATACAATCCAAGAGAAACTCACAAATTCCCTTTGGCAATTTTATCATCACTAAGGAGATGCAAGCGGACAAGATAGTGAATGAATGAATGAATGAATGAATGAATGAATGATAAGGAGATGCTGAAAATTCAGTGACAAACCTGATAAACCAATCCAAAACAAATGGCCCTATAAAGAAATTAGATGAGGTTGGGGTTTTTGGATTGATCTTTGTAGGAATGGTGGTTCAGATAGTTTGTGACGGGACTAAAATTACTCCAAATGTTATAGTAGGAATTTGGATAGCAGTAATGGCTGTAATAGTATAATACATTTAAGTTTGTGTTTGTTATTTAGGACAGCAGATAAGGAGAAGATGACAGCAATCATGCTATGAAAACTGAAGATCACCTGAAGGACTATACAGGTATTTAATGTAAACCGGCATTGTAAATTTCCATCACAGTGGCTAACCATGTCATCCAAGTCCCAGCCCTGGAACTGTTTGTGTGGAAAGTGAGTTATTTGCAAAGTCTAAATAGTGCAGCCTAGCTGCGTTTAGGACGTTCTTTGCTTTGGCATTTAAGTGAATGGTGAACATGAGTAAAGTATGGAAATTATTTATCTGATCACATATTTAACTTTACAACTTAGGTTCCTAGACTGATAGAAAACAACTGCTTGTTTGGTAATTTAGGAACCTGAAACCATCATGCATCCTGATACTCAATCTTGTGCTAAATACAACCGTCATAGGAAGTATGGGCTTAACCATCATTTGCATTTATTTTGCAGATACGTTTTGTTGCTTATACAGTCAAACCCCACTATCTGAATGCACTGAATAGTGGTGCTAAATATTTGAAGAAATATTAAGTACAAGAAAGCCTCTATGTGCATCTAACTACAAATTTAAGCTTCTGGAGTGTATTAAACACCTAGACTTTGACTTTTTAGATTTCATGATCAAACATTTTGGCAGCTCTTCAGGAAGGTTTGGCATTAACAAAGAGATGGTTGTACAGTAAACAACCTAGTCCACAATTTTAAGTATGGTGGAGGATTTGTGATGTTGCAGGACTGTCTTTCCTCCAAAGACCATTTGAACCGGGTTTATGTTGGGAGTCCATGAAGTACCAGATTCGATGAAAATTCGACTGTCTCTGTTATGTTTAGTATTTTGGTTTTGTGGTAAAACTACATGCATCTTGCTGTTGGTTTGTTTTGTTTTACTTTTTTAGTTTATGGCACTGGTGTATTCTGTGCAGTGGACTAGTGAAAACGTTTCTGCTGTGCATTATTCTCAAATATAATACAGTGTTCTTCGTCATGTAATCATCAAAGCAGTTAAGTGAACAGTTAAATATCTGAAAAACAAAACCATACTTTTCAGAATATGTAAGTACAAGTATGCGCTGCTTATTGTCTGCATTACGTACTATGAAACAGGACGTTGACCAGGACGTCAGACATTACCATAGTCATATAGACTTTTTAGTCTACTGGAATGTAAATATAAAGGTATTGTCGAACGTGTACGAGCGATGCTTAAATGTGTCAGAGATACCACTGAAAGCAGAAGTGGAACACTACCATGTCCACAGCATCTCTAATGTCATTGTGTTCACAACCTAAACTGTTATACACGTGCTAACCCTTGTTTAATTTATGGAAAATCACAATAATTATAGAAAGTACAGTAATGTACTGTTATAACCATATGTAGGAAAAACCGTAACCCTTAAGAGGTTGGCATGATGGACCTGATACTTTTGTTTGGCTGAAGCCAAAAACGCATTGATAGACAGTATTGATAACACCATACTGATAAATTACTATGGGAATACAGTGCACTTGGAGTTCCTACCAAAAGAATCTGAGTTTTGTCCATAGTTAGTCTCAAGAACATTTGCTCCACCCAGGTCTTTATATCCTCCAAACAGATGTTAAACTTAGGATGGCTATACAACGAGTGGACCGAACCTTTGTATACAGATGTGTGTCATTAGCGTGACAATGATATGACATGCCATGCCGACCGATGAGACCATCCTGGTTTGTGCCCTCATGTTACAATAAATACAGTGGTACCTCGGTTCTCAACCACCTCAGACCTCGTCGAATTCGGTTCTCGACACATTTTGACCAGAAAAATTTGTCTCGGTTCTCGTTGTTTGCTCAGTACTCGGCCCACTTGCTTAAACTTGTATGAGCGAGATGCACAACTCGTTTCAGCTGAAACTCGATTCACAATTCATGAGTTCACAATAGCCCTTGCACAGTGAAGATCTCCACTGTGTTTGTCATGTTTTTCCTTAATTTTACATCTACAGTACTGTATTCTTAGTGGAAATAAGTCCCCATGTGTCCTAAAATGTTTAGCCAACTGATGACAGCCAATTGAAAATTTTCAGACTACCATTAGCCGTTAGCATTAGCAGCTAGCACTCTGAATTCACCAATAGGGTAAGTGTTTTGCTTTTACTTTTCATTTTCAATCCATTACTCATTATGTGAGATTTCGCAACACTTTATTATAAAATAAGCCTTGTATTAACGATTTCGGCCAACTGTACAGTGGGGCAAAAAAGTATTTAGTCAGCCACTGATTGTGCAAGTTCCCCTGCTTAGAAAGATGAGAGGTCTGTAATTTTCATCATAGGTACACTTCAATTATGAGAGACAAAATGAGAAAAAGAATCACACTGTAGGATTTTTAAATAATTTAATTGTAAATCATGGTGGAAAATAAGTATTTGGTCACCCACAAACAAGCAAGATTTCTGGCTCTCACAGACATGTAACTTCTTCTTTAAGAAGCTGTTCTGTCTTCCACTCGTTACCTGTATTAATGGGACCTGTTTGACCTTGTTATCTGTATAAAAGACACCTGTCCACAGCCTCAAACAGTCAGACTCCAAACTCAACCATGGTCAAGACCAAAGAGCTGTTGAAGGACACCAGGAAGAAAATTGTAGAGCTGCACCAGGCTGGGAAGAGTGAATCTACAATAGGCAAGCAGGTTGGTGTGAAAAAAATCAACTGTTGGGGCAATTGTAAGAAAATGGAAGATATACAAGACCATTGATAATCTTTCTCGATCTGGGGCCCCACGCAAGTTCTCATCCCGTGGGGTCAAAATGATCATGAGTACAATGAGCAAAAATCCCAGAACTACACTGAGGGACCTGATGAATGACCTGCAGAGAGCTGGGACCAAAGTAACAAAGGCTACCATCAGTAACACACTACGCCGAGGGGGACTCAGATCCTGCAGTGCCAGGCGTGTCGCCCTGCTTAAGCCAGTACATGTCCAGGCCCATCTGAAGTTTGCCAGAGAACATATGGATGATCCAGAAGAGGACTGGGAGAATATCATGTGGTCAGATGAAACCAAAACAGAACTTTTTGGTAAAAACTCAACTCGTTGTGTTTGGAGGAAGAAGAATGCTTAGTTGCATCTCAAGAACACCATACCTACTGTGAAGCATGGGGGTGGAAACATCATGCTTTGGGGCTGTTTTTCTGCAAAGGGGACAGGACGACTGATCTGTGTTAAGAGAAGAATGAACGGGGCCATGTATCGTGAGATTTTAAGCCAAAACCATCATCCATCAGTGAGAGCATTGAAGATGGAATGTGACTGGGTCTTCCAGCATGACAATGATCCCAAACACACCGCTCGTTCAACGAAGGAGTGGCTCCGTAAAAAGCATTTCAAGGTCCTGGAGTGGCCTAGCCAGTCTCCAGACCTCAACCACATAGAAATTTTGTGGAGGGAGTTGAAAGTCCATGTTTCCCAGTGACAACCCCAAAACATCACTGCTCTGGAGGAGAGTGCAAACCTGGTGAAGACTTACAGGAAACGTTTGACCTCTGTCATTGCCAACAAAGATTATGTTACAAAGTATTTGAGTTGAACTTTTGTTATTGACCAAATACTTATTTTCCACTGTAATTTACAATGAAATTATTTAAAAACTCCTACAACATGATTTCCTGGAATTGTTTCTCAGTTTGTCTCTCATAGTTGAAGTGTACCGATGATGAAAATTACAGACCTCTCTCGTCTTTGTAAGTAGGAGAACTTACACAATCAGTGGCTGACTAAATACTTTTTTGCACCACTGTATGTTAATGTTGTGTTTGTGTTACCGTAAGTGCTAATGTGTAATAGGACTACATTATGATACAATATAGGCTATATTAAACTCATTGGTTCATGATACATTTAACTTAACTGTACAGGGAGCACCTGTACAATGCAACTTCATTAATGCATATAATGCCTTATAGACTGTGGATATTCTGGGGGTCTGGAACGGACGGATTCAATTAACTTGTACCGAGGTAACACTGTATTTGGTGATAGTAATAATGAAAGTGATGGTTCTCATTTGACCTTACTTGTCCCGGTCAGTGGGATGGATGGGAGGTTTCTGGAGAATATGCCAGAATGGGAAACCAATCTACTGCAGGGCCCGATAACTATACAGTCCGACCTTGGTGGCTGTTATCTCTGAGGTACACTCGCTGCTATGGTGATAGTGTTGTAATATCAATCCGTTCTACCTCATTATATCTGTGTACCTGCATATAGCATGATATTTGAATGGATTTTTATCATTTCATACTAGTTATCCCATCACCTCCAAACTCATACCCAAGAGGAGATACGTAACATGTATACAAGTCCTATGTTGTATGATGCATTAATTAATCACAGAGGTGTTAGCAGAGTATGAAAAGCAACTGCGTGTAGCTGTAACAAAGCACATGGTTGTTTGTGAATGTGTTTTGTTACTCTCGCCTTGATCCACAATCCTGTATTCCTCCTTCACATAACAGTGAAGAGTGATGCCATTGGCTAGACAGGGATTTAGTAACGCACTAATGGCCTAAAATATAGCAGACTTTGCGTCTCTGTGTGTCTCTCTGCCCACCGTTCCACAGCCCCCGTTCTTTTCCTGGCTATGACTCAGTATTTTGGAGTTTGCCCTCTCTTCCCTCTCACGCCTCGACTATAAGAAGACGGTGACATCGTAGTCGAAGGCGTTTGTTGACTTTTCTAGTCTGGGTGCGGCCCAGCGGACTTCTCGGTCCAGCCTCCATACCCGCAATTGGCCCAGTTAGGGTGTAATTATGTGCAAAGCCTGAGCAACAGCACGGCTTGTTGTTCTGACACCTTTTATCATTTTTTTAAAATCAGATTGCGATAACAGTTCTGTTGCTTGACCTTGTTGCAGGACTGCAGTGTGTCGCCTCCTCCATTCAGTGCAGAGAATAAAGATGCAGCCGTATGGCTTTTTTAAACTTAGTGCGATAAAAAGGTGTAACAGAGTTTACAGATCATGATCTCAAAACAAAAACATAACAAAAACTCTCAGGCTGTTTGGGGAACACAGTGCTCTTTTTTGCATCATAGCTGGCTTTGGTTCTCATGGACAGAAGTTTTTCATGGCACATATAAAAAGGGTAGGTTGCTTACGAGTGGCAAGTGGCACATTTACAGGAACTGAACCTAAAGCTAATATAGAGTGTGTGAATCAATATCTTAGGTTATCCATTGACATGAATATTTTGGGTAATAATGTTAGAAAGCCCTTAAGATCGACTGCGGCAATATATTGATCGCTTTCCATCCTGATTTAATGGGCACTGACACCTCTCTCTCTTTGTCTCTCTCTCTGTCTCTCTCTCTCTCTCTCACACTCACACATACACATAATGATAACTGTAGTTAATTATTGCTACACCTAACCTTAACCTCTGTAACCTAATAGATATCTTTTGACTCTTGGTTTTTCAAAAAACAAACAAACAAAAAAGCAGTTTTCAGACATTTGGTCCTCACAATGTATAAACATGACCTGCACACACACAATGAAAGACCTGTGCACAGCATCTCCCTTTTCCAGTGTCAGTAACTTGGCAACCAGGTCGGTGATGTTGCATTGAATGGAACTGACACTCATTTTCTGGCCTCTGTGCACTAATTGAAAACCCTCGTGAATGTGGGAGTGCTGACGTTACACTGACTCTTGATACCGCACACCTCCTAATGGCAGCCTGATTGATTTACCATGCTAGGCTGGCACTCTTAGAATACATTTGTGTTTGGTTAGTATTATCGACAGCAGAAGGAGAAATGCATCTGGTATGTTACATACAGGCTTTTCTTTGTATAACTTTAGCCGTATAACGACCTCATGACGTTCTGTGGAATGGATCCGAAATGGATGACAACTGAAGGTTACCATAGTTACATAGCCACGTCAAGTCAAGTCAGATCTATTTATATAGCGCTTTTTACAATGGAGCATTGTCTCAAAGCAATTTTACAAGTGTAGATTATCTCCTAATAACTACGTCCAATCCCAAATTGAGCATCTTAGGGCGACAGTGGAAAGGAAAAACTCCCTAAGTGTTATAGGAAGAAACCTTGGGAGGACCAAGACTCAAAAGGGATCCAACCTCCTTGGGCGGAGGTTGCCCAAGGATAGCCTTTTTATGTAAATATAAAGGGTATTTTCACAAGAAAACTGCTTGCAAACGATAGGTAAATGCGTCAGAGATACCGCTGAAAAGGCCAGTGGAACACTATTATCTATCTAGAGCATCCCTGTTGTGACCATGTGTAGGACAAAGATGTAACAATTAAGTGGATAGTATGATGGACCTGATACTTTAGTTTGAGGGAAGCCAGCAAAGCATTGAGACACTGTACAGGTAGTTCTTGATTTACAATGGGGGTTGGTTCTGACAAATCCATCGTAAGCTGAAATTATCGTAAATCAAGGAGTTGAATATATACTGCATATATCATAGCGCAGCCTATATTAAACATGTTCAACCACGACCTCAGCTTTTCCTCACTACATTTCCCAGTGCACATCACTCCTGCCACGACTCCCTACGTCACGCACTGTTGATTGCTGGAGAGTATCTCTATCTGGGTTGTTAAACCTTGGTTGTTAAAGTGAATGGACATGACCAGATGGACGCTAAACAGCGCTTACCTATATTTGTAAAAATCGAATAAGTTCATTAACTGTTTAGGTTCACATGGAAACATAACAGTTGTAACACACAGAATTTAAAAATAAATCTCAGACTTTGTGATAGTTGTTACATTGAGCTTTCATGAGGTGGTTGAAGGCGTAAGAGTGAGTTTCTGTTAGCCACAGAATTGGGATTGGGAATATTGATCAAAAGCTCCAGGGTTTAAGTCCCAGCACTGCCAAGCTGCCACTGCTGGGCCTTTGAGCAAGGCCCGTAACCCTCAGATGCTTGCATTGTACTTAGTAAGCCAGTAACATCAGTTGTAAATTGCTCTTGATAAGTTCGTCTGCTAAGTACTTGACAGCACCAACCACTGCAAGACTGTTCTGCCTCAGCTAAATGCTGTGCTTGTAAATGTAGGTTGCTAAAAAGGTTATGAAGAAATGGTTATGAAGAAAAAGCATTGTGGTTAAATTGTTATTGTTTTAGCAAAATCATGTGTCAGTTATTGGCCAAGGTAGTTCTGTAAACCTAGTTCCCATTTATAGTTTGCTTAAGTTCACCTAAGGGTTTAGAAACACTCCAGTTTAAACATTCTGAGTTTAAATACGATGTGTCTGTATTTCCATAGAATCGTGACTATTACAGCTAGGCCTTCAGTTTGGGCTTTTCTGGAATTGGGGAAAGTTTGCAGTAGTGTGTGAAAAGTGAGTATAGGCTCTCCCAGATTATGACGGTTTGGTTTACGATACTTAAGCTTTATGATGGGAATCCAATAATCCGATCTGATTTTTTTCTCCCGTGCAAGTGATACACAGTAAGACACTCTCCTGTAGATGCTGGACATCTGGGCAGCAGCACCAATGGACTAACCATTTTGGGTTTGTTTCTAACAATACATTATTCAATAAATTAGGTTATGTTATAAATTACATGAGGTTACCTGTAGGCTAAAATAGGTGTTTTAAGCATGTTTAAGGTAGGCTACACTATGATTTATATGGTTTATCTAAATTCTTCGGTTTATGATACGTTCAATCTGCGATGGGTTTATAGGAACGTAACACCATTGTAAATCGTGGACTGTTTGTATAACCGGGGTTCCAGCACACAACCCTGTGGTGTTCCAGTGTTTGGTATTATGGGGCAGGTGGACTGCATGACCAGATGACTTGTTTTTGGATTAAAAAGAACTGAGTTACACAAATATGCATTGAGGCCAAAGTTGTGTCCAGTACCTTAACCGCTAACCCAGAAGGTCCAGGGTTCATATCCCACTTCTGCCAAGCTGCTACTGTTGGGTCCTTGAGCAAGACCCACAATTGCTGGATTGTAAGACTGCATACGTTGTAAGTCGTTCTGGGTAAGAGCTTCTGCTAAATGATGTAAATGTAATTTGGCAGCAAGCTTGCTGGGGGTATTGCATTAAAGACTGAAGAGTATTTAGTGGTGGGACGATCCACTTTTTTCAGTTCTGATCCGATTCCAGTTCACATCTGACGTTACCGATCCGGATTCCAATACAAGAGGGTTGTTTTACTTTAATATTATGATTATTATTATTGGTACTGTGTACGGTTGGGTATCATTTGCATTTTATCCTGATTCCAATTCTTCTTAGCGATTCCGGTGCTTATTGATTCCAATTTTCAATTACAAAATGGTGAAACAATTTGCCAAATGTTTAGGTATAAGGAATATATTTATTGTTTTTATATTTCAACTTCAAAAGTATCTCTTTATATTAAGCTTTTTTTTCCTATTAAAACCTATTATAAGTACCGTATTTTTCGGACCATAAGGCGCACTTAAAATCCTTTAATTTTCTCAAAAATCGACAGTGCACCTTAAAATGCGGTGCGCCTAATGTATGAATTAATTCTGGTTGTGCTTTCTGACCTAGAACCGATTGTAGATGGTACACGGCGCTCATAAATCTGTCAAAATGTTTTAGCACGGCGTTAGTAAGTTATGAAGCTTACGGCAACCGTAGTCAGGAACATAGCGGAGTAATACGGTATGTGCTTCAGCATTAGGGTACGTGCATTCATCCATTCATTTTCGAAGCGGATTTCAAACACAACGCTTCAGTCACACAGTACAACATGGACATAGAGCAGCTGCGAGAGAATTCAACATTAACGAATGAATGATACGGAAGTGGAGGAAGCAAGAAGACGCCCTGCGCCAGGTAAAGACCAAACTGAGCTTCTGACGGAACTTAAGAGTTTTGTTTCATTTCATGCGTCTTATAACCCTTATTATGTATGAAAATAGATCCGTTAGCAGCCGATCACTGATATTGCGCATTATAACCCGGTGCGCTTTATAGCCCGAAAAATACGGTAAAACGTTTAAAGTGGCTTAATTGGCTTTGAAAGCAGTGCCCTTGGAACTTCTCTCAACTACTGATCATAAGTAGTCTCTACTGCTGAAATAAAGAACAAAATAAGTAAAATAGGTTTAAATGGGAAGAAGAATCTTAACATAAAAATTATTACTTTTTTTTGGATCAACGGTTCATCATTTCAGCAGTAGAGATTAGTTATCAATAATAGTAACTGAGAGAAGTTTCCTAGGTCCTTGTTTGAGTGCATTAAGCCACATGAAGTTTTGTTCAAACACGATGCAATGATGAAGCATTTCATGCTGGTGCTTCAGATATTTTGCTATTTTAGAGGTGAAACGTCCTTTACAACAGCTCAGCTTTCTACATGTACTGCATTTTGCATTTTCTCTGAAAGTGGAGCTGAACTTTTTAGGCTAATGCTATAACAGAGCATACCAAAACAAACCACATGATGACGTGTGTGATCACATTACACACAAGTATTTTGCACTAATTGTGTTCATGTTTTTAAAGCATAAAATTGTGTTGGTGGGACCGATAAGTTGAATGGAAATCCTATTTCTTAATGGGTACTCGTTAAGAAAGTACATTTTAGTTAAACCAACAGCTACTTTTACATTTACAGCATTTGGCAGACGCCCTTGTCCAGAGCGACTTACACCAAGCAATTGTGGATCAAGGGCCTTGCTCAAGGACCCAACAGTGGCAGCTTGGCAGAGGTGGGATTTGAACCCTGGACTTTCTGGTCCATTGTCCAGTACCTTACCCACTAGGCCACCACAGTCCCACCACACACAGCTACTGCAGATTGAAGTTGTTGTGTGTTCATGGTAAGATGTGGAATGGAACATGGATCGGTAAGTGTATCGGCCCTGTCTGTCCGGTATCCGATGAGTGAATGACATTAGTATCGAACTTGATACTGATATAGGATTGGATCGGACCCATCTCTAACTGTAATCAATGAACAGCATTCGGACACAAGTGTAGCACTGTTCAAGGTGTGGCAGGACAGCATCTAAGGCCAGTGAAATGGCACCTTCCATTGATCTGTTTGCTTTGTATGCAAACCGATGGTCCAAAGTGGTGGGATTTTGCTTCTTATGTGTGCTAGAACTGCTCACTCAAAGCACTGCATGATTATCAGGGTCAGAAGCACTGGGAGGTAATCATTAAGACTGTTGACAGCTGTTTTATTTTGGAACAGAGAAAGTTTGGACTGTTTTCTAGCCTTGTCTTTGAGTAGATGTGCCTTTTGTGAAGAAAAGCTGTACCATAGGTAATGATAGACATCTCCCTGGTGCTTTACCTGACATGCACCCCATATTATAAACGAGGAAATCTGGTGCTTCATATGTTTCATTAGAACAACACCAGACAAAACTTCCAGCATCATCTCCTTAGCCAATGCAGATTTATTGATTCATCACGGAACATCACTTTCATCCTCATCCAAGGTCTGTGACTACTTTTCTTTAGTCCACTGTGACCTTGTTTTCTCTGTTTAGGTGCTAGTGCTGGGTTTCATTTGACTTTTCTATATGTAAATCCCATTGCATTCAGCCGATTTCTGTCACAGGCCGGGTTTTCATCAAAGGTTTTCACAAATGTTATGCACAGTTACGAAATTTCGGCAGAACAAAATGTGAATTAATTTGAGTTTCCATCAGTTATACAAATAAAGTTTAGGTAACGTAGACTGCCACAATTAGGGGTGCATCACAACAAGTGACAATGGAGGAATTTCTTTGCTTTTAACGGCATAATCTTTACAGCCATTTGCAATATTTTTATGGCTATGTTCTTTGTGTTTGTGTGTGTACTTTGGTTCACCCAGTCCATGCGTCCATTTAATCAGGTTCATGATCAAATTCAGTCAGGTCCTCTATAAAATCATTTCTAAATGTAATAATACTGATTTTGTTTTGTTTTTGGTCTGATCAGATGGAATGAAATCATGCGACTTACAGCTTGAAAACCCTTTTCCATCACCTTTTATCGCATTTTGGCTTCAGCAATATTCTAACTCTTCCACCCCATTGGAGCGTAAAACTAGACTTTTTCCATTCAGGTTTTTCTTTGCGCATATTCAAAATTTGCAAAAACTTGGTGGATGAAAAACCTGCTTCAGACTACTGTTTCTTTCCATTTGGTTTAAATGTTTGTTTTTTTTATTTTCAAGACAAATTGCTTTGAACTTTCTATCCTGACACTATCCTGACATCTTCCTTGATCTTCCTTGATCTACCTTCCCATTTGTTTTTACCTGTATCACATTTTAGACACAGCTGACTGGGAACAACCAATATATTTTCCCACAGTCTGTCTGATTTCCTTTTTGAAAGAGTTTTATAATCCTTCCCATTGTTTCAACTGGCAACTCTCTTGTTGGGTCCATGTTTTATTTTTCAGTTTGCCAAGTCCAACAGCTCTTTTTTAACTGGAAACTAATTGAACTTAATTAGTTAACAGTTTTTCACTAAGCCAGAATGTTAGGTATTAAACAAAATTTTTAAATGTTTGTCATACCTTAGCTCTTAACTAAAAAGTCAGGGTGAAGGCCCTCCAAGTGTGGTGGTTCCATGCTTTTTGCCAGGAGTAGTAGGTGAGCTAAAGAGATGAGCTCCCAAGAGATAAGGAATGCTCTCAGATTCCTTGTTCTGTATTGTTCAAACTTAGAATTACAGTAAAGGACTTAAGTGCTGTTATGTTTTCAAATACATATGCCATATACATATAAATGGCAATCATTCTAAGACATGGGTTTCAAACAAAAGAACAATTATTTTTGAAGTAAAATAAACGTTCCCAAATTATAGGTTAGATTTTCCTTTAAAATTAACCTGAACACAGATATTTTTTATAATCATTTTTGCCTAACTTTACCAAAAGTGCCAATCATTGTGGAGCTCACTGTAATACAGAAATTGGGCACATCTTCTGGATTATAAGCACTGTTTGGACAGTTGCACATACGTAAAGGCCTGCAACTGGCAGGGTTTCCCAAAAACACAGGTATAACCCTGTTATTGAGATTTATTTCCTCACACATGATTTTCCTTTCTTGCTTTACTTTTATGCCAAAAGGTGATCTTTAAACTCATCCAAACATTCAATAGCTCTACGTAAATACTACTGTGTTTCAATTACAGTCTACAATAGTAGTTCACTGCCAAAGCTGGCACAGTAGAATTACAGGGATTTAATGCTGCTCTGTAATGTAGCTTTTTTTCTTTCTTTTTTTCACTTTTTTCCCCAAAAAACACATCTTCCATCTGTCTAAACACATTGAGCATTCATCAGTTTGCTTCATGTATTTAGTGATCCATGAATGTTCTTGTCCAGTGATTCCAGTTCATTTTTTTCCACCAAATCTGATTTTATTTTGATTGTGACCTACAATCATCTGAACAGTTCAGGCTCGTAAACTGACATGTATGTGCAAAAGAGCCATGCTTTACGTGACCCGCTCATCCAGAGGTAAAAAATGTAAATGGAGTTAACAGTAACAGGCACTTCTTTAAGGGTCATGTTAAAAAGGGCATGTTATTCGACCACGGCCATTCCTTAGGTTTGCGTCCTTGGTTTCTTTAAACTTTGCTTTTAAGCTTTTTATTTTCCTTTGACACTGCAGCCATGTTCTCCTGTGGCCGCGTTCGGCCCTTTCTTTTGAAATTTCCTCAAACATGGAGCGGCTGTGATATGTTCCTCATAATTTTGTTTGCACAGAGACATCACCCCAAATATTTATGAGGTCTGTTACTTCTCCCTCTGTTGCTAAACCTCCCTCACTGCTCACATATTCCCTTCTCCTCAGCATGAATTTTCATTTTGTTGCCCCATATCGGATATGTATCGGATTTCAATACCACATTTGAAAGTATCCCAGATTAGAACTGAAAATGTCAGATTCAATGTGTTTTGGACCCCAAAAATACCACATGTGTGTCACATATGACGTAAAAGATCGGATTTGGGCCACTTTTGCGTGCTGTGTGGATGTAGTCTTAAACACAGCCCATCATAATCAAAATAATCATGTGACACAGCATCTGACCCAGTCAGAGGACACTGCTGGGATATGAACCTGGGTGGCTGCCTGGAATCTAGTACCATGTTAGCACATCCGTTTTAATTAGATAAAACATTAATATGGGACTGTGTTGCTGCAGCAGTAAGGTACTGGTCTGTCGATTTCAAGGTTCATTCCTCAAATCTCACCTCTGCCAAGCTGCCACTGTTGAGTTCTTGAGAAAAGCCCTTGTCCCACAATTTCTTGGATTGTGCAGTTGTAGCAGTTGCATTTAGTCATTCAGATGTCTGTTAAATGAGTAAATGTGAATTAATAAAATATAGAATTGCATGGCTGATGCACACTTTTGCTTCTTGCCATTATAGTTATGGTAACAGTACTGTGTGCTTACTGGGTAGCTGAATGGGCTGCCCATGAAATAGATTTATCTTTACACTAGAGCATTTTTTGCATTTAGGTTGTTGACCTCTGAATGCACCCCACAATGCACTGTGAACATGTACCAGTTTTGTCAGGATTTTGGCCAAAACACTAAAACCAAGCTTAGACAGAATAACATATAGGCCAAATTTACAGACATTTATAACAGCACATCCCAGAAGTTGAATCAGTTCATCTGGACATAAGGTTTGGTGGGAGAACGTTTGTAGTAGTCTTTGGAGGGACAAATCATGAACCATGAATGTGTGGGAGGAACGAATATTATCCTTTCTAAAAGCAGGCATTTCTGGATTCTACATAGACAAACAGCAACAGTAGAAGCAGGTGTAGTGAATATTCCAGTGACTCTCAAGTCAGTTCATCAACTTCCTGCCCTGCTGTCCTTAAACAAAGTCCATAGAGAACTGGTTTACCAACTTTGATTGAGAACTTGGCTGGCTTGCACAGAACCTTGACCTCAACTCCATCAGACACCTTAAATTCATGCCAAATGTGAGCCAGGGCTTATGGTCTAACATCCCAAGGTGGTTGGGTCCGTTTTTGAGTATTGGTCCTCCCAAGGTTTCTTCCTCATAACACTTAGGGAGTTTTTCCTTGCCACTGTCACCCTAGGCTTGCTCAATTTGGGATTGGACGTAGATATTAGCAGATAATCTAAAATTGTAAAATTGTTTTGAGACACTGCTCCATTGTAAAAAGCGCTATATAAATAAATCTGACTTAACTTGACTTGACATCAGCAGCCGACCTCACGGTCATGTTCCAAAATTTTGTGGAAAGCTCTTTTAAAAGAACAAAGGCTGTTTTATCAGCAAGAGGGAAGTAACTCCATACCCACGTTTTGAATTGTTTGGGTGCTCAAAAACATTTGTTTATATATTGTATATGCCAGGCACAAGACTCAATGTCATATGGGGTGCCATGGAGTCCGTGGACCACACCTAGGGCCAAGGCTCTGTCCCTGAGTAACCTTGCCAAAGACAGATGTCTGTGCTAAAATTTATGAGTTTCTTGCCTGCGAGATCCACTTAAAAATGGCTATGTCTCGAGTAAGAAGAAGGAGTCGTTATAGAAAGAATAGGTTATAAATAAGTTGGATTTTTACTCAGTTTTGAAGCTCTTATTGTAATCTCTTTATGCTGTCCCAAAATATCTTCGTTTAGACGTTAGCAAATTGGATACATGCCTGTTCTCATGAGTCTTTTCTTGTATGAAACTGAAACATTTATGTTTTCCTATGACCTCATAGGGCAGTCTCAGAAAGCAGGTCTTTTTCCCGTCTAAGTGATGAGACTATACCATTATGACTCTGAGACAAGGGACTAAACGCTGACCATGAAGGGGATAATGAGGAAAATAATAGACCATTTAGGCTCCATCAGAGAGGAGTCATCCTGAAACCAGTCAGCCTGATATGATTATGCCAGCAAGCATGGAAGATATGATTAGGAGTGACAGATGGGATCCAGTATGTTCACAACCTTCATTCAGAGGCTTGGTAGATGTGTGTTTAAAATGTTGCAATTTCACAGGAAACGTTTAAGCCGTCCAATAGAATGGCATTTTCTTTGACAGATAACCAGTATCTACCGGTTTGGGCTTTGAAGTGAAGAACTGCATATTGAAGAAATCATGTTGAAGTGATACAGTATGCAGTGTACTCTCTCCTCAACCAAAGTGTGTATAATATAATGAATATTTATATACTCATTCATTGTACTAATTGCATTACCAGGACTGCCTCAGAAGAGAGAATTTCCATGTGATTCTCAGGCATAATATTAAAATGGAGGTTTATTTAAAATGTAAAACACAACTGTAATGCATTCATTCATGAAACATTCATGAATGTTCCAGAATTTCCTGCGCTATTCCCGAGGAATCCTGTACCATTATTTCAGCAATGTTCAGGTCAGATAACTTGTTAGTTACCTGCTTTTAAGCAGAATTAGGAGGGTACCCTAAATACTAGTCTTTGGACACATTAGTTGCTCTTGGCATTTATTATAATATGTAACAGTTGTTAAAATCTGCATGCTGTTGGGATGTGTACAAAGAAGTATCACTTTTCCCTGTGGTAGCCTGCTAGTACTCAACTGATAATTAGCGGCTAGTTAGCGGTTTGTACAAGTTAGCTTGCTACATACTAAAAACACACACTGATACTAAAATAGCTACAAGTAATGAAAGATACATGCTTTCAGTGTACTGTAAGATTACACAAGATCCCTTGGTGAGTTGTACACTTTCTGAATGGCCCTCTTGCCTGTTATCTGCAGTTTGGGCAGACAACAGAGAGTGTTGTTTATCACCCAAATACTATGTGAGTGCATGTACGCTTACATTCTCTACTATCTCACCACTACAATATAAATATAAATGCTAAAATAGAAAATGAACAGTTATTACCTCATTATTTACTACTTAGAAAATTCTAGGTTAGGTTCCTTGCAGACAGAAGGGTGGTGGTAGAGATAAGAAGTCATTCGGGACACCCGCTTTTTCTGATATTTTCCCAACCACCAATTGGTATACTGGGTTAGGATAATAAAATATTATAGCAGGGATTTGGCTCATGGGTTAGGGAACAGACATGTCCTGTACATTATGTAATAAATTCACAGAGCCAGTAGGATATCAATATGACCATTATGTTATATCAAGCAGGAATTCAGATATGAGGGTTTGATTGTTAAAATGGTTTGTAGAATAAAAAGTTTCTAAAGCCTGGTATTACAATAACGACTCATTACTGATATAAAGTTATAATGCAATCCTTCCCTGACCTATAGGTATGAAGGCTTAATTAATGAGCTTATATACAATGCCTGGCCAAAAAAAGGTTACACACACTAATATTTTGTTGGATCACCTTTAGCTTTGATTACAGCACGCATTCACTCTGCCATCAACATTTAATTCTGTCCAGAGTTGCGTAAAATTTTTCTCAAGATCTTGTATTGATGATGGGAGATTTGGACCACTGCGCAGAGTCTTCTCCAGCACATCCCAAAAATTCTCAGTGGGGTTCAGGTCTGGACTCTGTGGGGGCCAATTCATGTGTGAAAATGACGTCTCATGCTCCCTGAACCACTCTTTCTCTTTCAGGCTTGACTCTTCTGAAACAGATTAACAGATTAAGATCTTTTCCATGACCACAGGGTGTGTCTTTCGACATAGTTGTTTAACAAATGAGAAGCTGCTCACTGCATCAGTTAAGGGTTAAATAACTTGTTGCCAGCTGAAACATAATCACCAATGCAGTAATTATCTGATGGGAGGCTCTTTTTTAAAACTTATATATATATATGGGTATGATGCCATGAGCTTTACACACATGGTTTTGGGGATTATCTGGCATTCTTTTCTGCAGATCCTCTCAAGCTCTGTCAGATTGAATGGGGACCGTCAGTGGACAACCATTTTCTGGTCTCTCCAGAGATGTTTGATTGTGTTCAAGTCAGGGCTCTTTTTGTCAAGTCTTTTTGTCTCATTTGTTTAACTGGGTTCTCTTTATCTACTTTTAGCACTTGTGTGAAAATCTGCTGATGTTTTAGGTCATATTTATGCAGAAATATAGAAAATTGTAAAGGTTTCACAAAAAAATAACAGCTTATTGAACATATATACAGAGAAAAGCTGTTATGTTCTTCTATCCCGGAAGGCAATGAATATTTGTGTAACTTCTTGTTTTTTGCTAACACAAACTCCTAACAGGATATTAGTTTGATGGTGTTCCAGGGTTGTAGGCTATTTGTGCTTTCATGAACCAAAGCTTTTCAGGATAAGGGTGTTTTGTAGAGATGAAGGATGATCTAAGGCTTTAAGGATGAAATTCTACCACCTTTGTGTATTCAAGCCATGGCCAAACCTCCCCATCAACGAGAGTCTGCCCAGTCACATGACAGCTAATGATCTGAGAGTGTGATGTCTGTTGCTCCAAGACATGTGAAGAGAGCCACTGAGGCTTTTTAAACTGCTGCTCATGTGCTCTAGGGTAGCTGAAAATGATTGGTGGAGTGCTAACTAAGAGAGAAGTGAGACAGGAATGCATCCTTTCTATCCAGAGGGCAGAGCCAGTGATGTCATCCTGAACTGCCAGCTATGGACGGCTGTAACTTTGTCTGTCAGGATTGTATTCAGAGAGATAAAAATGTGTGTGTAATTGCGCCCCCAGGCACGTTGGTATCCATTAAGAATTTGATCGCTCAAACTACTTCAGGAGATGGATCGAGGCACGTTGTTGCAACCTATTAAAGAAGTATAAATGCATCCGTCTCTCCAAGAAACACAGCGGGTATCATCCAAGTTTATCCCTGCAGGGCTGGACAAACAATAATGTAGGATGTGCAGAGCTGTTGAATGCAAGAAATGTTTTATTTATTAATAATTTGGAAAGCTATCCAACATAAACTGTGATCAGCGCCCATCAGTTTACTGTCTTGTGCCCAAATTGATCTGTACACTGCATTCTAATTGTATATCTTCCATGACATCCCATTCGATTCCTGGTCCAGAGTCAGTCTGTGTGGAGTTTGCATGTTCTCCTCATCTCTGCATGGATCTTCTCAAGGTACTTCTGTTTTCTCTGACATTCCAAAGACGTGTTAGGTCAGTTGGTCTGTCTGTCCTTCTGCCTAATTGTGCATGCAGGTCGATGCACACCTGTGATGGAGTGCCTTGGACCCAGTCCTGATGGTTAGTCCCTGGCTTCCTGCAACCCTGAGTTGGATTAAGTGGGACTGGAAATGACTGAGTGACTGAGTACACACCTTTATCCATAAGGACTTACAACTAAAGGTTAAGGGCCTCGCTCATAACTTAGCAATGCCGGAATATCCACCACCAACCTTCCAGTTGGTGGTTCAGTAACCACTGAGCCTACACCGCCCTGCCATTACTTAATGGTATTAGTTGTGGCAGCATTCTTAAGGTTGCCTGCACCACATTGCAGGTGCTTGGGCAGTGCTGTGAAGAAAAGTCATTCCACTGAAGTGAATTAATGACTGCAATGATAGGATAACTGTCTGCATTGACTTATGAATTAGAATTATGACCGTAGTAGCTCATGCTTATGTAATTTTCTGCCTCCTTGTGTTTTACATAGTCGTCACCTCTCCTCTCTCTCCTCACCCTTTTTGCATAGCTGGGTGAAGAATGTATGAGGCGCTCGGCGTACTGCAGCGTCAGGGGACTGTAAATAGGGACGGACTGACTCTGCTTCCTGTCAGCAACTAGCAGAGAGGACAAGGACGTGGTCTATTGGATGCGAGACAGAAAGCCTGGTGGAGAGACGGCAAAGGTAAGCAAACGTCTTTGCGCCTGGGTGCTAACTCATGCCGCAATGGGAGTATTCAGCTGAATGCCAACGTCTGGAGCGAGAAGAGCTCACAGTTTTTTTTTACAGCCGCAGAACGCACTGCAAGGTCTGCAATGAAAATGCAGGGTTTATACAGAAAAAGAAAGAAGTCTCTGTCTGTATAAGCTTCTCTCCTGCTCTAGCTCTCCGTCTTGTTTTTCAGCAGGGAGAGCTTTGCCGGTTCAGCCCTTCGCAGCAGCTCACAGTTTAAAACAGCATGTAGAACAGAAACGGCGTCAGGCAGAACCTTGCACACCTGGCGCAGTCTGAAACAGGAACCGAAATAACACCGACTATCTCGCGCACACATGGGCGCACTCACACAGGCGTGCAGCAGACACACCCCTCTTCCTGTTTAACTCTGTACTGTTATCTTAAGCTGCGCACACTGGGCCGTTGCGTACTCCGCTTCCTTTTTCATGCCAGAGCCTCAGAGCGGGAGCTCACTAGGCTGCGTTTGTACTGCATTTGAGACAAGGCCCGGGATCGCCACAGGTTTGTGCGGGCAATGCATTTCGAATTTGGATTGCGAATAGGGTCATAAGCAGGTGAAATGTCTGTTGTGTTTGTGCTGAAGGCACAGGATAGATGCAAATAAGATAAAGGCAGGTTGCCATGGAGATCTCAGATAATTGACTACGCACACACACAGAAACACGAGCACACACTCTTTCTGCATATATGGAGACCCTAGTGATTTTAGATTGATATCTGAGAACTGGTGGCCCACAAATGCATACACATGTTCCTTCTTATGCGCACACACACACACACAGGCAACCACACTAACGCCTCGGTGTGTTGATCTTTGCTTGTTTTGTTGCTTCCGCTTGCAGCGCGCTACACACCATAGGCAGACGTCAGGGTTGTCACCCAGAATGCATTGCGGAGAGGGGCATGTGGTCTGTAATATGCGGGTGAGTTCCTGTCTTGCTTTCAGAGGGAGCTCTGCACCAGCACCACACACAGGTATGACTTATCTCTTACACACATGCACTAATTCTAATGCACAATGGCGTCACACTATGCTGTTTTAACCACTATGTGATGTACTATAACAACATATGTCTTCAGTTACTTGATTTCGTATTTAATGGAATAGTTATTCTTACGTACGTAGTAGGAAGATAATATAACTGTTGCTGTAGTTCTAATAGTGCTCCAGAAAGAGCTTCACCCAGTCGTTCATCCACTTTTTAAATGTTTTGCGTCGCAGGTGCGTGCATGGTGTTTCGTACTGTATGTAACAGTGCCTTATATTAAACTGGTATCAGGCCAGGTAGCTTTGTGCTGGCTTTCTTTGTCTCTCTGAGTCAGAGTTGTTAAGTGTGAATGATATTTGCACGTTGTATAGAAGCTGTTCTCATGGGGAAACCTGCTTGTTGCATTCACACTATGCCTTATGTTTTGCTACCTTTCTGACTTGTTTAAATAATTTTAGTTAGTTCACTTTTCTTGTATGATGGTGTATCATTAGCTATACCATCATACCAAAGCAGATAAGGAGCCTGCTGAATGGCTAAGCGCTCAACCTAGCTGCCACTGTTGGGCCATTCAGCAGGCTCCTTATCTGCTTCGGGTGCCATATTGTGTGGCTGACCCTGTGCTGTGAACTCAAACACAAAGAAGAATTTCATTGCACTGTACATGTGTGGGTATAGGTACATATGATAATAAAGACATAACAGTTAAAGGGGTACGTAAATTTATTATTTTGGTTTGTACTGTATGTGGTTTATATGAGATGGCATATAGGGGATTTCCCAGCCCACATTTGAGTACATGGATTAATAAGGTATGTCAGAGTCTGCAGTTAAAATAAAACAGATATATAATGCTTTTGAATTTAACCCTACATTTATTCATTTATGTATATTTGTACTACTTGTAATACTACTCAATTCTTATAAGGTTAAATGACGTACTATTCATTTATTAAAGACCAGACTTTTTCTGGTACTTAGACTAATAATTTGGATCTAATCATGTAGCACTAAAGTAGTATGTAACATTACTAAAGTGTGATGTGTGGTTTTTATTTATTTATTTTTTTGCCAAGTCGGAGTTGCTCCGTTAATAGCAGAGCCAGGTCGCAGTAAGCTGACAGTGCTAATTAAAGATGGCGGCGGTCGAGGAGGGAGGCAGGGGTGTTTTCTTTGCTTCTTTTTGACTTTGCCGTTGCGAGAAGGGTTCAGACTTCCTCTTCCTCACTTCTCCCCAATGTAATGAAATGTTGAAGCTTCTGCTTTTTCCTCTCGCAAACAACATGGTGTAACCGCTTTCTTTGTGCCCTTATATTGCATTAGGTTTCACAGTCCAGGAAGTACGAACACAGAAAGTGGAACGCAGTACATGATTCAAGCTACAATCTGCAGCCATTTCGAAGCGTCTAACTAGAATATGAATGCAAATCTAAACAGCTTGTCCTTGCGTAAGCAAATGCAAAAGCAAAGGATTAAACTGGCAAAGCTAACATGTAACATGTATGCCTTGCTATCTAGTTGCTGATTTACACATCTTCAGTTCTCTCTGAAGTTACACATGATAGGCTGGTGTGTGATATTTTATATCGAGCTGGGAGCTCAGAGCAGGTGGCTGCTGGGTGTAGTACTGGAATGTGACTACAATGACTTATCTGTGTGCTATAATAAGAAAGCCTTTTAATAACAGTACTTGTCATAATTGCTGGCTTTGCATACACTAAACACTGGTATGCAGATGGTTTACTTTATAATACGAACGTACAGTTTATATAGATACTGTGTGTTTAATCTAGAGGTGGGAACACGTCTCTAAGTTACAAGTAAGTCTAAAGTCCCGAGTGACAAGTCTCAAGTCAGTACAAGCGAGTTCTAAACTTCAAGCCCTACTCAAGTCACCAAATGCGGTAGTTTTATTGTGATATCAGCCAAACTAAACACGCTGACAAAATAAGTATTCATAGCCATAAATTGTCATAGCTACCAAGACATTTTTTTAAATGAGCAACTACAACTGAGCAAATTTAATATATATAGTACTGTGGTAGCCTAGCGGTTAAGATACTGGACTCTGGACCAGAAGGTTCAGGGTTCAAATCCTGCCTCTGACAAGCTGCCACTGTTGGGTCCTTGAGCAAGACCCTTAACCCACAATTGCTTGGATTGTAAGACTGTACCAATTGTAAGTCGCTCTGGATAAGCCGCTAAGTTAGCTAGCTGGCTAATTACTATTTAAACTATATAAGCAGAATCTTGCTATTCTTTGAGTAGTTTCAACAACAGAGTTTGATGTTGCTGCATCTCCTTTCATGTTGCAGTTCTTTTTTTAATTTAGTACAGCATAGTCTTTATAGTTGAATATGATTATTCCGGCAGCATGTTTCTAGCCTGCAAACTTCAACACTGGTGCCTGTATTTCCTGTGAATGTCTGCAGAATTTCCCTTGTTGCTAGGTTATGGATAAACAAAGCTGAGCAGCTCAGCTCCTTAGCATTACAGTGACACAGCACCATGCAAGCAATACAGATGGCTCAGTTATTTGATGCAGTATTATTTTAACATTTAGAAATCGTTATGTTAAAAAAAATGGGTTTGTGAAGGCTCTGGAGTCAAGTCTTAAAACCCAAGTCCAAATTCAAGTCCAGGTCACTGACAGTAAAGTCAGAGTTGAGTCTCAAGTCATCAAATTCGGGGCTTGAGTTGCTCGAGTCTACACCTTTGGAATTAGCTACTATTTTGTATAAACAGAAGTACTTGACATGATGTGCATTTTTAGTGACCGGGTCCATTATTTAAATTTTAGATTAGTTAAGTTAATAAATACATGACATGTACCACATTTTACACAATCTCCTTTATGTGACTACAGTCTCAGTGCAATTAAATACAAAATACTTTTTAAAATCTCAGGTGGTTAGACTCACCAGAACATACTCACCAGACACTTTACATGGCAGTAACTCAGCAACTCTACATTTAGACTTGTAGACTGACCTAGTGTCATATTGGGGTGGTTAATTCGTTCCAGAAGGCTCGTCGAGAACCGAAAATGATGTGTAACAAGCAAATTTTTCCCATAAGGAATAATATAAATTGAATGAATCCAGTCCAGACCCCTAGAAAATCAGCACTGTATAAGTCATCATATGCATTAATGGAGCTGTATTGTACAGGTGCTCCATGATTTATGATGGGGATACGTTCCAACAAATTCATCATAAGTTAAATGTATATGAACCGACGAGTTTAATATAGTGTATACTGTATCATAGCAGAGCCTATTACACATTAACACTTACATTAACCTACAGATGGCCAAAATCATTAACACGAAGCTTATTTTATAATAAAGTGTTGAAAAATCTCATATAATTTAGTGAGTAATACATTGAAAGTGAAAAGTTAAAGCAAAACACTTACTGTATGCGTAAGCTCACGGCGCTAGCTTAGCTGCTAAGTTAACTGCAGCCTGTATTTTGGAAGATTTAGTTACTGTTTTCCTTTAGGTTGGCTATTATTACTAATCTTTTTAGGACCCATGGAGATTTATTTGCACTAAGATGGTAGTACTTTCGTTGTAAAAATATAGGAAAACTTGATAAACACAGCTGAGATCTTCACTGAGCAAGGGCTACTGTATATCTGAATCACTGTGTACTGAATCGCGAATCAAGTTTCGGCTGCAATGAGTCATGCAGCTCGAATCATACAAGTTTAAGCAAGTGCACCAAGTTCCGAGCGAACGACGAGAACCGAGACATATTTTTCTAGTCAAAATGCATTGGGAACCGAATATGACGAATTCCAAGGTGTTGGAGAACCGAGGTACATATTTACATATTTGCAAATCTTCCATGTCACAGCAGATACTGTCCCATAAACACAGTGAGTCAAGTGTATCTGCGTGGTTTGACAGCATGCCTGGTACACAGGATAACACCATGCACATTTATTGTCTAATAAAATACGTAGTGAAATGAATACCTCTGGTAATTGCTTTTGTGAGATTTTTTTTTTCCTTGGTAGAGGAGTTGAAGAAATGTTTTTCAGCAACAACAAGATAAGGCATGGTAAAAATTGATAGTGCTCGTCATAAAGTAATAAATGCATTCTGTCTGCTTGAATGGTATGTGCAAGCTGCTATCTCCTGTGCCTGGCATGTAGTTAAAACATCATTACAGTGGACATCTACTGACGTATAGCTGTTACACAGTAAAGAGCAAAACTGATAAGGTATTGTCTGAAATGTAATGCTGTACATGGTAGGTAAATTGTAGGGAATAGATGGCAGTTTCACAGTCTATAAGTACAGGCGTCACAAAGTCTCTAGTAATAAAAATTACGTGATCGACAGCGTTCAAAATGTTGGTTGCTGATTGTATGTGGAAAAAAGTGTTCATCTGTGCAATGAAAAACCTGTGTACAAGACGTTTTCTAAAGTTTTAGAAAACACAGCATGGAAAGCGGCATGTTAATACTGATTCTTTGAGAGCTTAGCTTTTTGTTAGCATGTTTAAGCGCTGCAGTTTTCATACAAATTAAGCAAAAAGTATCATCAACCACAGAACTAGCTTCTATTCTTGTAACCTTTCGCCCAAGTTGGTTCATGTCAGGTTACATATTTGCAGATGAAAGTGTCTACAGGAAATGTGTATTGTGTTTGCTAGCATGCACTCTGTGTGTCACCTACTTTGCATCATTCGAAATGAGACAGTACTTAACAGTTTACCATCTAATCAGGTTAGTAATTTTAACACATGAAGCAAAGCCACTTTCTCATGCCACGTTAACTCAGACTTTATTCATAAGGTCAGCAATGCTTTTATTAGAATTAATTTACAAAAGCTTCAAGTGCCACGGCAGACCTTTAAAAGGGAATCGTACAAAACTGAATTAAAGGAGAAGTGAAAAGACAAAGAAAGTGAACTTGAGGTACCAGAGAACAAAGGGACAGAGAAAGTAGTGTTTATTCTTCTTTCTAAGCTACGTGATGCTCTCAGTGCAACGTAAGAAATACACACACAGGGCCGTATTCTGATTTGACAACCTACTGACACCTTGTATGCATAGAGTTATTTCTATCCTGACCTACAATGTGCAGCTGTGTATGTACTTTTTGGGTGGGTCATACAGATTGCGTGAGGTTCATCAGTTTCTTTCAGTTATGTCTTCAAATAGTAGTTGTCTTGTATGCTATAATTTTATATTTTCCATTTTATTATATTTTCCCATAATATTACATTATCTCTAATTTAGTCTACATAATATATTTTATTTTAATTATTTATATTCTCTATATGTTCTCTCTGTTAATATTTATTCAGCTTCTGTTTATTTAAATGATTACAATAAGCTTACTAATCAGATAACGTAGTTTATTTCTTACATATAGCATCTAAGCCACCCAAGGAGGTTTTGTCCCTTTTTGAGTCTTGGTACTCCCTAGGTTTCTTCCTGAAAACCTTCCTTTCCGCTGTTCTCTTAGGCTTGCTCAGTTTGGGACTGGCCTTAGATAATAGAACATGATAGGGAATTGCTTTGAGACAATGCTCCATCATAAAAAGCACTATAAACACTTATTTTTAAGACAAACCCTTGCCTGTAAGCCTGGGCAGAAAGAGAGTTTGTGCTTGTTTTAATGCTGTACTTGTATATATTGTGCTGTGGACTAATGTCATGACGTGTTCACTATCCATAGAGTTTTTGTCTCAAGATACAGAAATAGATTGGCAGGCAATTCTTCTAAGTAGTTAACATTGGTGTTGCCACTGTCACCGCTGTTTTATTCTCCACCACCAGCAATGGCCCATACAGCTAGTCCTCAGAAACTACTGTTCCTTATAGCTATCACTTATGTCCAATCCACAGACTATCTAATCTGCCAATCATATGGCAGCAACTCGGTGCATTTAGGCATGTAGACATGGTCAAGATGACCTGTAAGTCAAATCGAGTATCAGAATGGGGGAGAAAGGTGATTTACGAGACTTTGAACATGGCATGATTGTTGGTTCTAGATGGGCTGGTAACTGCTGATCTACTGGGATTTTCACACACAGCCATCTCTAGAGTTTACAGAGAATTGTCTGAAAAAGAGAATATCCGGTGGGAAGCAGTTCTCTGGGTGAAAATGCCTTGCTTATTCCAGAGATCAGAGGAGAATGGCCAGTCTGGTTTGAGATGATAGAAATGTAACAGTACCTCAAATATCCACTCGTTACACCCGAGGTAAGAAGAGCAGAAGAGCATCTTTGTATGCACAGCATGTCAAACCTTGAAGTGGATGGCTACAGCAACAGAAGACCACACTGGGTGCCACTCCTGTCAGTGAAAAACAGGCAGAGGATACAATCCATATGGGCTCACCAGAATTGCACAACAGAAGTGTGACTTTCAGATGGTAGGGTCAGAATTTGGTCTAAACAACACAAAAGCATGGATCAGTCCTGCCTTGTATCAACGATTCAGGCTGCTGTGGGGGGTATTTTCTTGGCACACTTTGAGTCCTTTAATACCAACTGAGCATCATGTAATCCCTTTATGACCACAGTGTAGCCATCTTCTGAAGGCTACTTCCAAAAGGATGAAGCACCAAGTCACAAAGCTCAAATGATCTCAAACTGTTTGAATATGACAATGAGTTCACTGTACTCAGAGCCTCCACAGTCCCCAGATCTCAGTCCAATTACTGAGCAAATGTTTTAGGCCTTTATTTGCCTTTTACATGAGTTCTGCTTAGGTATAGTATACATTATAATCGCCACATTTTGTTTATTTGCACAATCTGACAAGACTGAACTGGTGACCAGAAGACCTTAAGCAAGGCCCTTAGTCCTGTACTTTACCCACTGCACCTTAGTCCCATTATTTCCATTGTTTTAATGATAAAAGTGTAGACTTTTGCCGTCCAAGAAATAAACATATTAAGTACTAGAACAGTCCCAGCTAAAACTTGAATATGTCTAGATATACAGCCTGGAGCTTAATCAAATATAACAAACAGGTTAGAAAGAGCAGCGGTGGCATGAACATTTCTACCAGTCAATTTCTAAAAACAGAACTGACAACCATTTAAGGACAAGGTTTTCATTTTAGAAACTACGGGTATTTTTCTCTGTTTGAGTTCTTGAGAGTATGAGTGTGTGACTTTCTTGTGACTGTATTTGGTGGAAAGGCTGATCTAAGTTCTAAGAGGAGGTTTTACTGTAATGTGGCCAGGAATTGAAATACATACCACAGACATGTGACCTAATTCGTTCTAGGCCTAATTCTGATATAACAAACAGACAAAAGTCTCAAAACTTTTAATGGCAATCCTTTTAAATTCCTCTTAGGAATCCAGTTGCTAATATTTTAGCCAGAGCAGGACAGTACAAAACTGGACAGAGAAAGAGAAAAACAGGCAGACAGGCGGAGAAAGACTGCAAGAGAATGAGTTCCATTAGGAATTACATTTGAAAGCCGAATTCAGTTTGAGGACAACCTATTGGACGTCTGAAGGCATAGCCGGATGTGATTAAATGATAGAAACCTATCTGAACACATCAGCAATGTCCTCTTTGAACAGTGCTCTTCTCTCTGAGATGTCTGTAAAAGTATTATGGGCTTAGATGGATATGAATTAATGTCCATGTAAATGTTTAAACATGATATAGAATTTTGTGTCCCAATTATGTAATGCATGCACTTGTGAAAAAAGGAAGGAGGGTTGTTTTATTTAGCCTTTATTTAAAGGTTGAGTTTAGAAAGGCAACAGCATAAGCAGACACAACCAACAAAAACACAGAAATAAATGAAAAGGGCTAAAAAGACA
The DNA here is from genome assembly GCA_025084515.1 of Ancistrus triradiatus. NCBI lineage: Eukaryota > Metazoa > Chordata > Actinopteri > Siluriformes > Loricariidae > Ancistrus > Ancistrus triradiatus. Next base: position 118,523 of record JAJAGP010000807.1, on the reverse strand, counting down.
AACAAAATAAAACGCACATTTAAAAATGAACTCTCTAGGAGTCGGTGACATAAGTCAATCCTATAACAATATAAGCTAAAAACATTGGCATCTCAAAGAATTTAAATTTTTTGGACATCAGGTTATTGTGCAACATATTTCATTGCCAAGCACACAAAAACCCTTCTTCCAATTTCAGGCCTGCAACACAAGTTGGGACAGAGGCAATTTAGGGGTGGTATTGAGGTAAAAAAAAACTACATAATGATTTCAAACAGCTGATGGCAACAGATGATTGTAATCATGGTATGGTATAAATGCAGTGTCCACAAAACGCTGAGTCTTTGAGATGGGCAAGAGGAAAGTTCCTCAAAGAAAGATTGTCCAGCATTACAATATGGAATTACAGTACATTCACAAATGCCACTTAAAACTTTACTGTGCTAAAAAGAAGCCTTATGTTAACCATGTCCAGAGGTGGCATCGACTTCTCGAGACTAGAAGAAGTTTTTCTGTTCTGGGGTTGTAGAAAAGAATTCCCTGTTTATGGAAACACAAAATATGAAATGACTCTACATGGGATCATGACTTGTCTCTTGGAGCAACTCATTCATTCAGGTGATCTAGGTAGCTGGCGCTCATGCTAAAGTACGATATATCCAGCAGAATTATCAGCTTTTGTCACATTTTGTATGCTAGATGAAGTCCAGCTATGAAAGTCGTTATCCACTAATACTAAACGAGGCATAGCAACATAGTAATGTGGTGGCTTAGAAGTTAAGGATCTGGACTATCGATTAAAAGGTTTGGAATTCAAATCTAGCTCTGTCAAACTGCCACTGTTAGCCCTTGAACAAGGCCATTAACTCTCAGTTATTTACTTACTTGTTATTTAAGTATGATTATCTGAGTTATTTGATAGCTTGTCTGAATGTAAATATTGGTTTAAGTAATAACAATATCCTTTTGACACTTTCATATTTTATGATATGCTGCCCAGCCAGAATAGGATAGAATACTCCTTATAACCGAGCAGTGAATCATACACAATGGATATTTGAGTTTTTAAAGAATGCAATATTACAGACGATCAATGGAAACGGTTTCCTTATTCGTGTGACTAAACCTCACGGTCGTTCTAGAATGATCGTCATTTGATACACAGACAGGAACACTTGGGAGTGGAAGCAAAAGGAAATGTTCAACTACAGCCAATACATTTTTTCCTTGTGCATAATATCTCAATGAGTAACTGAGTGAGAGAGAGGAGTAGACCTGTGCTGGATTGACACTTTGCTCTTAGTCTAAATCTGTAAATTGCCACTGATTTCTCACCATGGCAGTGCCAAGTACAGTAATACTATTGGTAGAGTTAGCAAAATGCCATAGGATTATGCTGTTAGTGACATCTTCACGGTTCTGAGATCAGATGCTTAGCAAAACAGCCTCAGCCCAGGACAAATGACCAGGTTGAGCTGTTATTCTGCCATGCAGTAATAGCAAAGATGAGGTCAGATGCTGGTAGAGGTGTAAGGAAACACTCTGCTCACAATTCAATTAGATTCATGATACCGAGTTCACAATTTGATTTTTTTTTATTGTCAGCAATGTAAAAAAGGGCACATTTTCATGTTTAAGTATTTAAACAAAAAACTTTAGTCCCTTGCAGATAAAGGAAACTACTTGAGAGGTTTAAAATTTAAAATGATAACATTATGTAAATAAAACACTCTATTGTTGCTTCTTAAATGACCAAGTAAAAACATTCCTTTTTATTTCTGAAGAATAGCAATTACAAATAGTTTACTTGTATAAAAATGTAAACAAAAATAATCTTTAGTCTCCTGCAATTACCGTATTTTTCGGGCTATAAAGCGCACGGGTTATAATTCGCAATATCAACGATCGACTGCTAACGGATCTATTTTCATACAAAAAGCGCACCGGGTTATAAGACGCATTAAATGAAACAAAACTCTTAAGTTTCGTCGGAAGCTCAGTTTGGTCTTTACCTGGCGCAGGGCGTCTTCTTGCTTCCTCCACTTCCGTACCATTGATTCGTTAATGTTGAATTCTCTCGCAGCTGCTCTATGTCCATGTTGTACTGCGTGACTGATAGCGTTGAGTTTGAAATCCGCTTCGAAAATAAATGAATGAATGCACGTACCCTAATGCTGAAGCACATACCGTATTACTCCACGATGCTGCGCACTACGGTTGCCGTAAGCTTCGTAACTTACCAAGGCCGTGCTAAAACATTTTGACAGATTTATGAGCGCCGTGTACCATCTACAATCGGTTCAGAAAGGGGTCAGAAAGCATGTAACCAGAATTAATTCATACATTAGACGCACCGCATTTTAAGGCGCACTGTCGATTTTTAAGTTAAAGGATTTTAAGTGCGCCTTATGGTCCGAAAAATACGGTAAAAGAAATTAGGAGTCTCACTGAGAAGAGGATATGCATCTTTGATAATGACTGCCTGCACCCTCTGGTGTTCAAAAAACTGCCTTAGAAGGTATAATACACAAGAACGCATGATCCAACTCGTTGATGCACATCATTAACGGAATGAAAGATTACTGTTCAACGTTTGGGCAAAAGCTGTTTCTCTGCGTTTTAACAGATATATACGCTATCAGCAGTCTGTCTGTAGTCAGACATTTCTCAAGCAAACAGGCAGTCCTCTTGTAAATGACGAGTTAAACAATGAATTGTTTAAATGAAGGATTTCAGCTTACGTTCTGATGTTCAGCTTATCGTATAAAGCCTGAGTGCAGTTCCTGAGCCTTATGACAATCGCTCTTCCAAAATATCCATATTTAATACTCACACTGCACAAATTTGCACTGTTGTGTGTGCATACATTTCCGCATGCTGTCTCATGACTGCAGTGGTATTTTTAAGGGGGCAGCATTCAGGTGCTTGCTTGATATGCTTTCATGTGGTAGAAGTCTTTGGTGAAGTCTAGGACCAAAAACGGTTGGGATCTGTAGTGTTAACATATACAATGTAGACAAGCTAATGTTGAAACCAGCACATAATTAGAAAAAAACATGATTTTGTAATGTGGGGACACCCCTAGTCTGGTCATTTGACACCCATAGACCCAGCCCCCACTCTGAGCAGCACTGAAACTCGGGAAACCACCCTTGGCGAATCAGGAAGTAAACCGGTTAACCGATAGAACCCAATGCCTGCACTTTGTGGACATTTTGACATCTTGTATTCTTTGGATTCATAACTGTAAAATGCCTCTACACATCCCTATGACAAACACATGCTATAAAACAGCAGAACTTATTGTGGTGCCATTGCTGTGCGTTGAACAGCACTCATGAGTAATCCTGTTTGAAAAGTATAGAAAAATCAGCACTGCGTCAACTTGCACTATATGTATTTTGACGTCATAGCTCATGAATTTTAAATGTCCATACGCAAACTATGGTGCTTGTTTTGGTCCGGCACATTTGTTTTATGTCTCTGATTAAATGTAACTACATGTTCTCTGTAGCAGTTTTAGCTGATAAGAGTCCAACATCTGAGATAAACTAAGTGTGCTTTATCTAACTCAGCTTTATATTTCAATTTAAATTGCATTCAAGTATTAACAGCTAATAATAAATGGCCAAGTCAGTCAAAATAATAAAGAATACTTCAAACTGTAGTTAAACTGACATGAACAAACAAGTTTGAGACCTGACTTGCTGGCTGTCAAAGAATTTTAGCAGTCAGCATGGAATCAAGAGGAGAGAAAATCAATTTAAAAAATGTCTGCCTTATACTGATCATGTAGCACTAACCATACAATGACTTCCAATCAAAATAGTTTCAGCTCACAGGCATTTCTAAAATGATATTTGACATTTAAGATAGATATCTCTCATATATTTTGCTTTTTAAATGGTATGTATAATGAACATTTTCAAAAACTAGGTGCTAGGTACATTTTTCATCAGCATGGCCAAATACATTTGGATATCAAAGTTTTCTTAGCAATTACACATCACATGATGGCATATCCTGATATAAACAATATATGGTATGTGTGATTGTCCCATATAGATACTTTGTAATTGTCCAAAACACTAAACATATACAGAAAATTGTTGTGTTGGTGCATTTTTGGTAATTGACCACTTTCTGACTTACCAGAGTTTGCACAGGCATGTTGGGATAGCAGTGGATTAAGGGGATGTTGAGTGAAACAGCTAAGTTTTTGTCTATGAAGTTACCAGCAGCACCAGAGTCAGTCAGTGCTGTAAGATAGATGTCAATTGAACCCCAGGCCCCAGTAGTAAGTGGAACATACCAAATACTAATATATTCTGAACTGTATCAAAGATTTAACTCTTCGCTCAAATATTGCTAATTGTATGATTTGTGATAAAACAAAAACGTAGTAAATTGCAAAACAGAAGTATTTTCAATACTAGAATTTAGCCCCCAGTGTATCTCATCTGGCTCACATATTGTTATCACTGTTTTTAGTGTTTCCACTGAGCTTTGAATGTGTGTGGTTTTTTTTTATGTATGCATGTATATGTGTGTATATATATATATATATATAATGTGTGTGTGTGTGTGTGTGTGTGTGTGTATGTATATGTATATGTATGTATACACACACACAATCAAAGCTCAATGGACAAGTACAGTGATAACAATATGTGAACCAGTGTATATAAATATAAAGAAGTTTGTGATATTTAAATGCTAGTTGATGAGTTGATCTTAAAGTTTCTTATTTAGTCCTCTGAGCAAAGTCATTTAAGTTCTTGCTTTTGAGAGAGCAGTTGTTGTCTTGTATCTTGTAAAATGCGATATTTCTCGAAATGTGCTTTTGAATTTCTCATGTAAAAGATTGGTGGCTGAATAGTGGTAAAATGCCTCTGGTTAGAAGCACCAGAACAAAATTTTTATCGATATGTGGGGATAAAATGCAAATGCATCCCGCAGTGCATTAAAATTATTTGCATTTCCTGGAGTACCATCAACCGTTTGAGGGATGCCATTCAAACAAGCAGACAACTCATCTCTAAAGTGGTTATTATGTTTTGACCTTGATTTGCCATGTACATTGTATTCAACTGAGTAATACTAGTTTGCACAGAAGAAGTAGGTGATGCGTAATGTGCGCAGTTTAAATAACCATTGTACAGTGGATGCCATTTTCTGGACTTGCTGAGAATGCGTGGCTACACAGCAAACTGCAGCTCTCCTACTTCATCCACATGCACTTGGAAGGGCAAACCTTCCCTGACAAAGCAGACTAGATGGCATGTTGAGGATCTACGTGCAAAACACAAAAACAACCATTTCAAATCGCAAATCCAATACGTGTTATCTTTGGGAAGGTTGTGGTCAACATCAACAAAATAACAAAGCAGTCATTAACAAAGGCAGAGCCAAGAGGAAGAAGTCAACAAAGACAGGTAGTGTTCAGCACATAGGCAAACAGAGAAAACACAATAGGAGGCAAGAGCACACTCCAAAAAACTGGCAAGACTCTGCAATGAGTGATTCAAGCACGTCCTTAAAAAGGATGAAGAGATGAGGTGTCGATACAAGAGATTGAGTCAATGTCCAGAGTCAGTGAGGTTGCCCTCTGGTGGACTGGAAGAGTTGTTGAAGGCATGGGTGTTACTCCATTTAATGGGTTGAAAAGCCTCGTGAAATTAATTAAAGTTGGAGTAGGAAGCATAGCTTTTCAGAATGGCTTGTGAGAATGTTTGAGCCATCTATTTTCTTATTGCTGAATATTAGTTCAATTCAAGAACTAGAGAGATGTGCAAATATTTTGAGGAAAAAATGAATTATAATCTACACATGTTCTGTACATATATTTCTACCACTGTATGACAGTCAGGGCTGGTTCTAGACTACTAGAACAAATTAACACTAAATATTTATTCATTAATTGCATTCATTTTGTTTATGCTAGTGTAACTGATGCCTTTGCTTTAGTGCCTTAATATGTACTTTTGGTAGGTTAGATGGTTATAACTGCCCTATAGCTATGAGCTATCATTACCTTGCCTGCAACATGGCCATTTTTCTTTTTGATATTTGCAGATGTTCATTACTTCAACTAAAAACAGAAAGAAACTGACTCTGACAAGCGTTAGCTGCTCAAGCTTTTAGCAAGATCCTGGGTCATTATGGGAAACGTAGTGCCTGTGGTGAATTTGCACAGCGTGCCCTGTAGTTTAGCTCAGCCATCTAGAATAAAATGGACTTTTTACCATCATGGCTTTAATGGGGCACAGCAAGATTTTACATTATTAATTAGACATCAGTACACTACAGATGTTATGATAATAAACCGGTGTATTATGGGTCATGAAACTTAGTTAATCTATAGAGATAGACCCATGTTTGTGTGTGTGTGTGTGTGTGTGTGTGTGTGTGTGTGTGTGTGTGTAGTGTTGACAGTCTTACTACAGTGTGCTATTGAAAGAAAACTCGAGAGACATGGGGGAAAACACTACGTATTCCCTTACACGGCCCCTCTCATTTTTTTTACCTTCCTTCCTTCTCTTTCCCCTCCCATTTCTCTCTCTCTCTCTCTCTCTCTCTCTCCCTCTCTCTCTCTCTCTCTCTCTCTCTCTCTCTCTCTCTCTCTCTCTCTCTCTCTCTCTCTCTCCCTCTCTCTCCCTCCCTCTCTTTCTCTCAATCGGCTCTTCCCCAGAGGTTTCTTTTGGCAACTCTTCTCTCCTCCGACCCCTCACACTCTACCTCCTCATCTCTCTCTCTCTCTCTCTCTCTCTCTCTCTCTCTCTCTCGCTCTCTCTCTGTCTGTCTCTCGTCTCTCATCTGTCTTCACCCATAGAGTTCTTTTGGCAACACTTCCTGGTTAATACTTGTGGGCGGTGTTGACTTGCGCCTGATTGGCTGCATGGCTGGATGCTCTGCGCAGTACTGCTGTGGCAGTTAGACTGCTGTTGCTTGCATATACTCTTGCTCGCTCTCCTCTCTCTCTCTCTCTCTCTCTCCCCCGCTCTCTCTCTCTGTCCCGCTTTTACTTCTGCACTGCTGTGGTGCTTGGCTCTCATGCGCATACACAGGAGCTTGCGCACATACACATGCAGTGAAGCAGCGAGAAGCCACAGCAGACGCATGTTAGCCTAGGTTGTGCTGTCTCTTTCCCTTTCCGTGTCTCTGAGAATGGTCCAGCCGGTGCCTGGGGCTCTGCTGTTGCGGCCTGCTGCCTGAACCTGATCACGATCACACACGCAGACACGCACACACACAGCAGCAGCAGCAGCAGACACGAACCCACACATAGAGCCGGCCCAATGGGAAGCACAATGTAAGAGGTAAGTATTTCCTTTCTCTTGCCTGCATCTTTTTCTGTTCGTCTCACAGCAGTGGCAGCTGTGGCTCATTTTCCTCTAGAAAGCCTTAGAGCAATGCGTTGTGTTTTGCTTGTTTCCTGTGTTTTGTGTGTCTTGGGGACTGTGTAAGGATTGTCAGGGGCTCACTTGTTTGTCAGATCTTGGTGTGTAGACACAGAAACATAGATTCTTGCCAGGTCACTTTAGTAGGTTAGAGCTATCACACCACAGGCGCGTATACGTGTGTGTGTGTGTGTGTGTGTGTGTGTGTGTGTGTGTGTGTTTATCAGGAAGCAGGGTAGGTGTAACCCAGCTTCTGTTTCCCTCTCTTGACTTGTTTAGACAGAAACGGCACGTGGTAGCTTAAAGGAATACTCCCGCATTTCTCAATCTATTTCTCAACCTATGGCCTGTTGAACAAACTGCTCAGTAATAATGGAAAACCCGCCGACTCGAAACAGTTATTATGGAAGTCAAAGGGCAGGTGAAGTCCATCACAGTATGTAATTGTCAATACACAAGTATATAACACTAATTCATAGCTGTAGCTGTCAACTAAAGGTCATAAAACAGCCATGATGGAGTGCGTTTATATGTACTCTAATAAAACCGATCATTATACGTTTTTGGCAGTTGTCTCATTCCTTAAGTCCTCATCTAAACAGCATACTGCTGTGTATTATAGCAGAGAAACTATCCTATAAAACCTCCTGCATTATAGCCATGTCAGTTGCTGCATACTACCTTCCTATATGCAGGAATGCACCAGGTAACATCAGCATTCTGACATTACCAGTCACGTAGTTCTGTACTTTAGCTACTCTACTCAAGGTGGTTTATTTAGGCAGTAATATTAATTAAACCGTGATATGAAAACATTTAGCACAGTACTGCACTGTACAATACACCAGTCTTTGTATTTTTTATAAAATGTTAAACACTTGCATATGTTTTTCAAGTCTGCAATTCCCTTTTCTGTCAGCAAGTGTCGCAAGGGTTCGCTCGTACTAGTTTTCTGCCATTCGGATTTACATATAAGACAGAATTTATTTTCTATTACAGTTCTTAAGACCTCACCGCATACCTGTGTTATGTCACATTAGACACTGGTAATACTATTTAGACTGAACAGTGATGAAGCATTATAAGCAGTTTGCAACCATAAACACTTCCAACATAATTCACAGGAAAGCAAAATGCTTACACGTAATGCATCAAGCAGCCTTAAAGTAACAGAGCGATAGATATCCTAATAAAAAAAATACAAGTCTTGCCAGTTTACGATGATGAAACTGCTCTGGTAGTTGACATACTGCATAACAAGTAGCGATGCTGCCACCTCACTGCCGGAAAGTAAACTCTCCGCTCTGGTATAGTAGACTCAAGTGCAGTTAAATGCAATGACTTCAGTTTTTGTAAACGAGCTTATCAGACTATGTTTTGTTGTCCGATTGCTTTGCAAATATGAATGTAATCAGTGACTTATCAGAGTTGTTCTTATGTAGAGGGTGTCCCATGAGTTCAGCAATCTAGGAAAATAATAAAATAAGAAACATACTTGCTTTTTTTTTGTTTTTAAGAGAGCGTGAGCTTGCTCGAAAGTTCCACCATTATGCACAGATTTAACCGTTTTACCTAGTCAGCTATATGTAGGAACCTGTTTCCATTAACTTTGCAATAAGTCTGTATACAAAACCTATACAACTGACTTCAATTGTGTATGAGTAGAATTATTTCAGTTGGTTTCATTTGTACACTGGATCAATACAGCAAGAAGCAATTCCAGATGTTTTGTGGTATTCTTTCGTGACGAATCGGATACAACTAGTGTGTTGGTAACGTGGTCACAGCTTTCCTATATAAAATTTATTCATGTCTATCGTGGATGATCTAAACAATTAAGTGCCTAATTCAATATTTGAAAATATATTTGTTTTTACACGTATTTTATTTATTACATTCTATAGTTAACATTACCGTTCAATGTCCGACCAAATGCTCTTTGACATCTATTATAAACCACAACAGGTCCATTTCTTAGTACAGGTGAAACATGTTGACATTCTTGTCTGTGGTAATAACACATAAGCCCCAGGTTGAAAAACTCCTTGTATACGTTTAGCATTTGAACTCTAAGGGTTTAATCTCTGAAGGCCTATTTGCCTCTGTCTGTATGTTATTTTCTTGCATGTGTGCTTAAACTTGGTCTGTTTTTTTTTGCATATACTCTCTATGCTCCACCCCGACATGTAAATGACTTCTGACATGTTAGGCTGGTGCTTCCTAATATGGGGTGTGCTGCATTTCAGCAGGATCCTGCCAACCACTCCAGGATTCCACCGGGGTGTGTGAGACACAGAGGGTGTGTGTTAGTGTGTGCGCGTCTCAGTGGGAGAGAGTGCAGTAGTACATGAGGCTCGAGAGATAGCGAGGGGGAAAGAGGGAGAGAGATGTTGATGCAGGGTTTTCGCTTTTCTTTGAGTGCGTCACTCCTCTCAGAAAAGGCAATGTAAGTATGCTCTACTAAATACTGGACACTTGGGAAAACCTGTGGCTGTGAATTCATTGCTGGTCACAGACTCTCTGTTGTGCGTTGCTGGTGGAAAAACAACTGTAATCATGACGTCATAGCAAGAGCTGTCTTTATTAATGTGGCCTGACATTTGCAGTGTCTGTACTCTCAGTCTGGGATTTAGATAGTGGTTGGTATTCGGAGTTTAATATACAGAAGCAGACAGTGTTTGGGGGTGTGTGTGTTGTGCTTTGAGAACATACATGGTTTTGTAGTGGTGTATAGACACTTTTGTTTTGGAACTTAATGGTGCAGTGTTTAGCGTAGGCGATATCATAAAGATTACACACTGGGAGTGGTGTCTTGGATCCACATTTAAGACGGACTGGGAGTGGTGCGTATGTGTGCCTTTAGCACATTGCAGGGAAAAGTGAAAGTCCCAAGGAAGTCCTATTACATGCTCTTAGATGGAGAGCTGACACAAAAATGGTGCAGAATATTTTACGGACTTTCTTTTCGGCTTCTCATTGGAGTGACGATAATGTGTCAGAATACTTGAAGACTTTCTCAGACTTTCTCATTTCTCTCTTGCATTTTGGGGGAATATATAGCACGTTTCAGTGAAATCTAGACCTGGCAATGTCTTGACATTTGTGCTGAAGTTTGTCATAGAAGTAATACAGATCAGGTCTACTGTAAAATAAGCCTATGTTAGATCTTTACAATGACATTTTACATTTAGTCATTTAGCAGAAGCTCCTAGCCCGAATGACATATGACTGACACAGTCTTACAAGGTACAGTCATGTGTGTTTGGAAAGTCCAAACCACAACTAAAAGATTTGCTATTGGAATCTACACTTCATTGATGTTGGTTCCGTTTTGGCAGTCTAGTACACAGTAGAGAAAGTATAGGCATGCGATGTTTAACATTCATCCGATCAATGCATGTTCACATTAACAACTAAGGTATTAACTTACTATGGTAACAATTCTAACACATTATAAAAGGAAATAAAAATCTGTCTTGTAACGCTGAATGTTGCGACCGTAACAGCCAATCAATTCTGCAGATCTACGAGCAGAGGTGGGACTTTAAGAGCAGGAAGTCCATCATTTCTGAGTGTGTGTGGGTATGTGTGTGTGTGTAACTAAATTATCATTCCTGCGTTCGATAGCTCGTTAGTTCACATTTGGACTAGAGAATGTTGTAACTTGGTTGATGTGTTTAGAGACTTTTTCGCGTAAGTTACTCATGTTTGTGTGTGTATGAATTTCCGTTACTTATTTGTATCAAGCTGTAAATAGCATTTGTAAGTGTATGTGAGTGTCCTATTGTAAGTAGTACTCCTTTGCCTCCCCCACTATCTGTATATTCTCTCTAACCTAGAACTATATAAACTAGTTCACATTCACCAGTTGAGTCATCTGGCTGATCTTCCGTGTTGTTCTTAATACTGTCTGTCAATGGATTTTTGGCTGCCCTCAAACAAAACTATCAGGTCACCATATCATTCTCTTAAGTGTTATGACTTTCTACTAGACAAGGTCATAACAGAACGTTATTGTGAATTTCTATAAATTAGAAAAAGGTTTAGCATAAACTGTATAACAGTTTAATCTTCCACTCGTGGTTTCTGCTGTATCTCTGACGCATTTACGGAACGATTGCTTGTCTTGTGAAAATACCCTTCATATTTAAAATGGCATAAAAAGACTATGGTAATGTCCAATCAACGACCACGTCGGTTAGCATCCTGTTTCACAGAATGTAATGTGGTCATTAAATGGTGAATACCTGTACTTTAAAAGTCAGGAGTGGGGCCGAGGGAAGACTATGGCTGCTCTTTTTAGGCCTTCTTTATGAAGGAGTGGTTAAGTGAGAAGATAAGTCGGACTTTGTTTAGTTTGTACAATTTGGTGTTGCAAACCATGCAAATACAGAAATCTCTCAGTCTTTTCGTCCACCTTGCTGTTCTTGGTGCATGCGCTGGAACCTCCTAATTTACAATTTAGGCACAAAGCAAGCAGTTATTTGATTTAAAAACAAAATAACCACATTGGTAATTACATGCTTGGTCTGTAATGAGACCTTAAATCCATATTGTTCAACCGTTTGTCATTAGCAAAGGTGTGTCTGTTGAACTTAAAATAGGCTCTGCTGCAAATCACACATGAAATAGTACGTAAGGACACTCATGATGGCTGCATAATCATGTGATACCTTATTTGGTTTAAGGCACATTTTGCCTACACTTTTTGAAGCCACGGATAATTATGAAACTATGTGTAATCCTGCTTAAGCATGTCAAAACTGGAGATGGCATTAATATGAATAATGTTAATTGAATTAGTGAAATACAAAAGACTAATGGAACCAAGATACATTTACATCCACATTATGTGCAAGTCTTGCTTGAGATACTTTTTTTTTTCTGCAGTTCTATGTAAAATAGGTGCTTGTCAGAATAATGTAATATTGCATTGAATGAAAAGGACTAAACTAGGGCTGCAACTAACGATTATTTTAATAATCGATTAATCGGTTGATTATTTTTTCGATTAATCGATGAATCTGATTTTAAAAAAAAAACGTTCCATGTCTTTATTCAGAAATATAACATTAAATAACAGAGCAAATAAGTGCTTACAATAAATGAATAATAATAAATTAAATTCATTAATAAATTAAAATAACAAATTAAATAATAAAGAAAAATAAGTGCATCTCTGATGCAAACACTACATATAAACTCATTCACTCCCTTTCTTTAGGAACTTTGCATTGCAATCCAAAAATGTTATCATGTCAACATGCTCCAGGCTAAAGCTGGCTCTTTTTTAGAGACTATGGCCCTGTCCACACGAACACGGGTATTTTTAAAAACGTAGCTTTTTCTATGCTTTTTTGACCGTTCATCCACACGAAAACGGACTTTTTTTTTGCAAAACTCCTTCCAGGGTGAAGATTTTCAGAAACTCTGTTTTCACAACACAGCGTTGTCGTGTGGACTGGGAAAAACGGAGTTTTCTTGCTTGTAACGTCATTTGTGCGCCGTTATCCTCCATTGTTTACATGAGGGCGATTTTGGGTGCAATAATGGACGTAGTCAAAATAGTGCCAGCTGTAACACTGCTGACCGAACTTGTTACAAATCTACAAATAAATGTACAATTATTACTTTTTCATTACACTACGCAAGAACAGAGGCATCAGAAAGCGCTACGGAGGTCACTACTATATCCATCACACCCACAAAGCAGTTCTTTTCACCCCAGCGTCGCCGGTTTGGAACGAGACCCAGTCGGACCTCTCGTTGGTGGGACAGCTTGGAAAACGGAAGTGGTTGTTTTGAAGAACAATGGCGAGAAAATGTTTCGTATGCATAGGACGTTGCTGTTGTCGCTGAGTGAGTCTGCTTCGCCGGCATATAGGACAGCTGGTTTGGCTCTGCTCTGGACAGCGACTGTGTGCGTTTTTGGCGTTTTCATGTGGGCGAAGTTTTTTGTTTAAAACAGTGCTTGTGTGGACGGGATGTTTTTTTATAAACGAATTTGAAAACCCCCCCGTTTTAGAAAATACCCGTGTACGTGTGGACATGGCCTTAACGCTAACTTCTTTTGAGATTTCCACGTCCGCGCCGGCTCCGCCCCGCTCCGTTCAATCGCTCCGTTCAATCGCTCGTGTTTTTTTTCCAGCGCTGACCGCAAGTGCCGCAAGTAACGTAAGCGGATATGATAAGGCGGGGAACACACAAATCATGCAACACAATGAATCGATAATGAAATTCGTTGTCGATGCTTTTAATAATCGATAATTATCGATTTTATCGATTCCTTGTTGCAGCCCTAGACTAAACATGTAAGTTTTACCATACTGTAGTGAGTAAATAATAAGTCAGATATTATTTACAGTGCATGAGAGTTATAAAAGCACTGTCATCTGACAATATTATGATAAAGTGTATTTCTTTGGTTGCCTTTATATTTCCAGGAAATAATCGAAAAACTCCACTCAGTGATCTCAAAGAAAGCCAACCAAAAAAAGAATGCCTTGGCTCACCATTGTTCATTTATTCATTCACTCATTTTCATATCCACTTAATCCATGTCAGGGTCATGGGAAAGCCGGTGCCTAGCCGGCGACACAAGGCACAAGGCAGCAACAACCCTAGACAGGGTGCCAATCCAACATTGTTCACAGCTCTGTGTTTTTCTGGGTATCAGTGTCTTCATTTTGGAAGCATTTCTCTGTTGCATTTTGGCGTACATCCGGCATTGCTTTTAAAGCAATGTTCTTCAGGTTACAGGAGAATAAAATCAATTGTCCTCTCATTAGACCTGATCTCCTGTTTTGACTCTTTCACAAATTTGCAGTTGTTTCCATTTTGTCAGCTGTGTTGGGAGTTTGCTGCTCTTTACCATGTACAATGTGAATACCAGAGCCATGATCTTCCTGTGTAATTGTGTTACTTTTGAACTGCTGCCATAAGTCTTTTTTTTTTCGTCCGAGGAAAAGGGGTTGGGCATTTTGAACACACATTTATTAACCATCTGCAAAGTCAATTGTTTTTTTTTTTTTAAAGCAAATACCAGTAGGCTGTGGTTCTGTACTGTGGCTATGATTAATTATAAATGGTGCAGCAGTAGGAATAAGCTACTATTACTACAGCAGGGTAATGATTGTTTTGTACTGTCATTTTGATTTACTTTTGAATTTTTGTTTTTCATTTTGGCTTAAATACAGTGAGTATTAAGTAGACAGTAGGTTACTTAAATTAAAAAAGTAGGTTTTTAATTTTCAGAAAATGTAACTTTTTAGTTTAACTCTTATTTCAGTTTAGAGTTAGTGTTAGTTGAGAGTAGGCATGTGGCTTGAATAAAAATCTAAACAAACATAAGTTCACTGTTTATTTCAAATCCAAAACACAGTCCTTATAGACTGTAATAATAGCATTAGTCAATTTTTAAATTCAAAGAAAACCTAAATGTGTTTTATTTTTTTCCAAACATACAAAGTTAGATGTTTAACATTGATTTTGTGTTAATGTATTATTTTATTTCAAATACTGTATATGTTTTCTACTGTTAATATTTGTTTGGGGTATTTTTGTTAACATACATTTAGTAAAGTATATTTATATAATGTTATGACAATATATGCTGTTGTATGAGACCATTGTAGTATTAGGTTAAACAAAAAAAACATTGTAAGCTGCTGTGTATATAGATGACTTTTTATTAAATGTGATTTAAAGGTTATTAAAAACTACAACACAGTCTGCAACGAATCACCGATAGCATCACATGTAGTGTCAATATTTGGGAGAGCATATTTTAAGTTATGGAATAGAGCTGGGTTTTTAAGCTTCTGGGTTTTTTTCCAGCTGGTCATTTGGCTGCATTTTTACACAGACCTAGCAACTAGAGATTCACAACAATGGCCATCTGTGTTGTAAGAATATTATTACGTTGTAACCTTATTTATTACATTGTAACAAGAGTGTGTGTGTGTGTGTGTGTGTGTGTGTGTGTGTGTGTGTGTGTGTGTGTGTGTGTGGTTAGGGCTGGGTTTCTGGCACAAATCAGATTCAGTTATTTCATTCTGGTTTGTTAAGGCCTGAATGATACCGTATAGGCTTTTTGGTTTTTGGCTTTTTTCCCCACTCTATTTGTGCATTCAGTTACTTTTACTTTCTCTATGCTGGTGTTTACCACTTCTTGTGAAATGTGTGGGAGTGTGACTACAGGTATACTGTGTGCGTGTGTGTGTGTGTGTGTGTGTGCGCGCGTGTGTGTGTGTGCGTGTGTGAGAGAGAGAGAGATAAAGTGTGTGTAGACTCAGTTCCAGACATTATATTCTAGAGTCACATTTATTGCAGGCTTTATTGCTCAATTTAGATCTTCGATAGTATCTTGACAATTCACATACATGTTCACCCATCCATCACTCATATATGTTATTAATTTAAACCTCTGCCCTGAAATGATTACAGTGGTGGTTGAAAGTTTGTGAACCCTTTAGAATTTTCTATATTTCTGCATAAATATGACCTAAAACATCATCAGATTTTCACACAAGTCCGAAAAGTAGAAAAAGAGAATCCAGGTAAACAAATGAGACAAAAATATTATACTTCGTCATTTATTTATTGACGAAAATGATCCGATATTACATATTAGTGAGTGGAAAAAGTATGTGAACCTTTGCTTTCAGTATCTGGTGTGACCCCCCCTGTGCAGCAATAACTGCAACTAAACATTTCCTGTAACTGTTGATCAGTCCTGCACACCGGCTTGGAGGAATTTTATCCCATTCCTCCGTACAGAACAGCTTCAGCTCTGGGATGTTGGTGGGTTTCGTCACATTAACTGCTCACTTCAGGTCCTTCCACAACATTTCGACTGGGTTAAGGTCAGGATTTTACTTGGCCATTCCAAAACATTCACTTTATTCTTCTTTAATCAGTCTTTGGTAGAACGACCTGTGTGCTTAGGTTCATTGTCTTGACCCACCTTCTCTTGAGATTCAGTTCATGGACAGATGTCCTGACATTTTCCTTTAGAATTCTCTGCTATAATTTAGAATTTATTGTTCCATGAATGAACAGGCAAACCGTCCTGGCCCAGATGCAGCAAAACAGGCCCAAACCATGATACTACCACCACCATGTTTCACAGATGAGATAAGG
Organism: Ancistrus triradiatus; assembly: GCA_025084515.1. Classification (NCBI taxonomy): domain Eukaryota; kingdom Metazoa; phylum Chordata; class Actinopteri; order Siluriformes; family Loricariidae; genus Ancistrus; species Ancistrus triradiatus. The sequence continues at coordinate 102,003 of JAJAGP010000807.1, read as the reverse complement.
TTCTTATGCTGGAATGCAGTGTTTTTCTTTCTCCAAACATAACGCTTTTCTTTTAAACCAAAAAGTTCTATTTTGGTCTCATCCGTCCACAAAACATTCTTCCAGTAGCCTTCTGGCTTGTCCACGTGATCTTTGGCAAACTGCAGATGAGCAGCAATGTTCTTTTGGGAAAGCAGTGGCTTTCTCCTTGCAACCCTGCCATACACACCATTGTTGTTCAGTGTTCTTCTGATGGTGGACTCGTGAACATTAACATTAGCCAATGTGAGAGAGGCCTTCAGTTGCTTAGAAGTTACCCTGGGGTCTTAGTTGCTTAGAAGTTACCCTGGGGTCTTTTGTGAGCTCGCCAACTATTACACGCCTTGCTCTTGGAGTGATCTTTGTTGGTCGACCACTCCTGGGGAGGGTAACAATGGTCATGGATTTCCTCCATTTGTACACAATCTGTCTGACTGTGGATTGATGGAGTCCAAACTCTTTAGAGATGGTTTTGTAACCAGCGTGATGAGCATCAACACATTTTCTGAGGTCCTCAGAGAAATCTCCTTTGTTTGTGCCGTGATACACTTCCACAAACATGTTTTGAAGAGCAGACTTTGACAGATCGCTGTTCTTTAAATAAAACAGGGTGCCCACTCACACCTGATTGTCATCCCACTGAATTAAAACACCTGACTCTAATTTCACCTTCAAATTAACTGCTAATCCTAGAGGTTCACATACTTTTGCCACTCACTAATATGTAATATTGGATCATTTTCTTCAATAAATAAATGGCCAAGTATAATATTTTTGTCTCATTTATTTATCTGGGTTCTCTTTATCTACTTTTAGGACTTGTGTGAAAATATGAAGGGGTTTTAGGTCATATTTATGCAGAAATATAGAAAATTCTAAAGGGTTCACAGACTTTCAAGCACCACTGTACCTTTCCTGAAAAAAGCTTTACCACTGTTTGTTCTGTGGCAAGATGTATTATTGAACTGAAACATCACCAAATCTAATTTCTGTTCATGGAAGAGAAAAATGCATACAATTTCAGAGTTTATCCCTGCATTGAGATAATGATTGGCATTTTCTCCTGGTCAGTTACCTAAATGAGTGGAGAAATTTTGTTCTCTTCCTCAGGCAGCCATCTTCATATGTGTTTTTTTAGAATGACACAAAAAGTTGCTTCATGATTCATCACAGAATATCACTTTTTTCCAGTCTTCCTCACTCAATGACTGCTTCACTATAGCTGTAACCACTGTAACCTTGTTTTCTTGTTTTTTGGCGTTACTGCTGGTTTTCTTTCGGTCTATCTGTAGAACTTTTTCTCTTTCCTTATACTTGCAACAACTTTGACTGAGAACAACAAACTGACTGATCTTTTGCCACACTCCATGTTGAATTTCCTTATTATTATCCTTTCCATTGTTTCAATCGACATTTCTTGTCTTGGGGGCCATCTTTTCTTTCAATTAGCCAAGTCCTCCAGCCTGTTAAGATTTGTAACTACTCCCTTTGAACTGCAGACTAATTTGCATTTTTGGATTGCATTATTTATTTGCTTTAGAAATGCAACTTACAAGTTCTTACATTTTCCCACAACATTGGGTAATTCCATAATTCGTACCTCTGCTTGATTTGGTGAAAATATATTTTAATTAAAACAATGAAATTTGTTTGAGGTATGCTTCACAAAGCCAGCCTAGGAAAATTCCTAAGGGCTTTGGATGACAAATAACGTTACACATTCTCCAGCATACCTAACAGTAGGGGATTAGGTTCTTTTTGGCATATTTATCATATTTTTATGCCAAATACACCTAGAATATTTGTTGCCAAAAATCAGAGCCTGATTCCAGTCTACTTCTAGTAGTGTTCGTGAACTACAAGTGCTTAGGTTTGTGGTTAGAAGAAATTCAGTGGTCTTTTAGTATACGAGTGCCTTTTAACTGTAGATTAAGACTTTATGACCTCAAAATCTTCAACTGTGATCCCTGGACAGGTTTTTGTCTCTGTAACCACCCTTCTTACTGTGTGTCTTTTGGTGTCAAAATACATTTAAGTTGTTTTGAACTTTTTAATTATTGCCCCGTGAACAGTGAATACTCATTGAATAATTGTTTGCAGATGTGTAGCTATTTTTATAACCTGCATTATGAAGGTCAACAAACTGTTAGTCCCATTTCACTCCTGCGTTCTCTAATCTTCCCGTGGATGATTAATAGAACTTGGAATCTGTATGACCAAATATTTATAGCCCAGTGAAATAGAAAGTCAGAAATGACTGCGTAGGAGTCTGCAGATTAACTGAAAGACGTCCTGCTGCAGTTACTGATATTTATACATTTGAGCATCTTGTAGGAGACATAAAAAGGAAATGTATTGTTGGGGCATAACTGTTTGCAACTGCATTCCCTCTGAAATGAAATGAGTAAAACTATGGCTGCAAGACACCTCACATGGTCTTCTACTGACACTAGAGCACTTCAGTGGGATAACCAAACAGAATGTGAATGGCAAAATAATTTGTAGTGCCACAGTTTTAATTCTTAAGCACAATCTGAATGAGGTTTATCAGTGCAACCATGGTAGCTCCGTGTCATTCACACTATTTCTGACCCTTCCCTTTTGAGACTGTTGTCAGCTATAGGTTGGAGTTAAACAGTACAGTCCTGTGTTTTTTCTGCCATACATTTTATGCCTACAAATACTTTTTACCACACTTCAAATCCAAAGCCCTTTAAGGAAACTAGAACAGTATTGTGATCTTAATTAGCTGAATTTAACAAAAATATGTTTGTTATTTTTATTTAATATTGAATTCATGTGTTTGGAGATCTATTACATATTCATATAGAGAACGTTGATAGGAATTTGTCTCGGCCTTTTACTCACCCTGCGTCCCGATAAGGCCTTCCAGAATACCACACGCAGCTTTAATGGCCTGCTGTTGGATTGTTCATGCACTGGTCCACTCTGGACTTGCACGGAACTGCAACACAAGGCAGGATTTGAGGATTTATTTGAATTTTCAAACAATTAGACACGTTAGACAATGCCGAAATCGACTCGGTTGATCTTCTACATGATATACCAAAGTGGACTGAAATAACATCTTCAAATGCTTTCTTGATTTATCACATATGAACCTTGATGACCCCCATAAAACAATATCCATTTAAGGCCATGTCAAGGCATCTTGATTATCTGAGTATATTTAAATGGTTATGAAAATGTTAAGCGGTAAAACAGTGATACCTTTGATTGTTTATGCTTATAGCCATATTTATACTTGCTCTAAATTTTTTCTTAAAAAGTAATTTGGCCATGTGTACATATTAGGGTATAAACATTATTACACTATTGGTCTTGCTGCAATTATTTGAAGTCCCTCTGGACATTGGTTAACATTACTTGAGTGGATATTTATGATTAATTGGAAAGGTATTTGGATCAAATGCTGCTTAGTTGTGATTTCAGTTCTAAGTTAGTCACATCCTCTTATTATTGGATGACAGTTTCTTTGGAAATTGCTTGTTAACTAAGGTCAAAGTCAGATTTATTTATACAGAGCTCTTACAATAGAGAATTAAGCAGCAATAAAGCTCTAAGCAACTTTACAAATATCCACAAGCCCAATTAGTGAGTGAGTGGCAAGGAAAGGCTCCCTAAATGTGATGAGGAAGAAACATTGGGAGGACCAAGACTTAAAAAGGGACTCAACCTCCTTTAATTGAATTAAATAATACAGTTATAATAGAAGTTTAAATACTCAGAAGCTTAATAGAATAATTAAATTGGATAACATTTAAAATAATAATATAATATAATAAAATAAATATTATGGAAAATACAGTTTTATGGAGAATATAATAAAACTGTTGTCAAATTAAAGAAAATAATAAAACTAGAATTGTTTTCTCTTTTTGTGGTAACACAGCCTACATTAAACAGTTATTATTGTTGACATGTTTGACTGCAATTAATCACATCACTAATCGTATAATGATGTAAATTGAGACTCTGTTTCTGGAATCCCATTCATGTCTAGTGTACATTTATTAAAGTACTGTAAAGTACTCTGCTGTTCAGTTATTCTCATCTTTGTATGGTTTATACAATTTAAAACACTTATTGATAATGAAAACCAAAGGAACATTGCTGTTTTTGGGACTGTGGTAGCCTAGCGGTTAAGGTACTGGACTCTGAACCAGAAAGTCCAGGGTTCAAATCCCGCCTCTGCCATGCTGCCACTGTTGGGTCCTTGAGCAAGACCCTTAACCCACAATTGCTGGGATTGTAAGATTGTACCAATTGTAAGTCGCTCTGGATAAGGGTGTCTGCTAAATGCTGTGAATGTAAATGAATGAATGAATGTTTTCTGCCCTCAAGGGTGCAATTCTCTGTTCTGTTGCAATCATTCGTTCATTCTAGTCTTCTGTCATTCAGACATGAATTATATGTATATAAGAAAGATATTTTTTTTCCTATTATAATTGTTAAGACCTAGCAAGTTAAAACAAATGGACGTTGATCGGATGGACGTTAAACGCCACATATCTATACTTTGTCACTACAGTACTGTATAGTCATAATACTAAAGACAAAATTGGTATAGTGCACTAAGTAAGCTGACATTATTTAGTACAGCACACATCTAAATGGAGATATGAGCTAATACAGAGTGTGATATAACATATAAAAGCTTGTACTGTTCCAAGCCATGCAACACCAGGTGTGTAACAGTGGAATACGGATATCTCAGAGTTTGCTGCTTACTCTGCCATTTGTCTAATTTCATGCCTTTGTAGAACCTCTGTGTCAAACGAGAAATTATTTAAAATGTTAAAATGATAGTCTTGAAAATAGGGCTTGGCTAGTTTTAATATAACACATTAATGCATTTTGGAACATTTCACATAGGTATATAAATAGCAAAGCTGCCTTTAGGAGTTCTAATGTTCCACTAATGTCATTAGTCAAACTGTTTTCGCTTTTATGGTAAGACCTAATATAGAACGAAGGCATGTAACCTTATAACTCCTTTTATTTTATTCCTGTGGGTTCGAGTGGTGTAGATTATGATGTATTGCACACTTCTTGCACTTCCCAGAAGTGCATAGTTTACATTATTAGCAACTCCCTGCATACACGAGCCTTTCTTTGGGCTCTAGTCTTTGGAAATGGCCCCCTTAATCACATCATGTTTTTGGGCAATAGCAACTCTGATGGCTTGGGATATTACAACTGGGACATGGGCTATCAAGGTAGTTTTTTTCATTTTTATGCAATAATAATAATAATAGTAATAATAATAATTAGACAATAACCCAAGTATATCACGTTTCGTTGTACACATACATACAGTGGTGTGATAAAGTGTTTGCCCCTTTCTGATTTACTAATTTTTTGCATGTTTGTCACACTTAAATGTTTCGGAACATCAAACCAATTTAAATATTAGTCAAAGACAACACAAGTAAACACCAAATGCAGTTTTTTAAATTAAGGTGTTTATTATTAAGGGAGAAAAAAATCCAAACCTACATGCCCCTGTGTGAAAAAGTGATTGCCCCCTAAACCTAAAACTGGTGTGGGCCACCCTTAGCAGCAACAACTGCAACCAAGCGTTTGTGATAACTTGCAATGAGTTTTTTTTTACAGCATTGTGGAGGAATTTTGGCCACTCATCTTTGCAGAATTGTTGTAATTCAGCCACATTGGAGGGTTTTCGAGCATGAACGGCCTTTTCAAGGTCATGCCACAGCATCTCAATAGGATTCAGGTCAGGACTTTGACTAGGCCACTCAAGTCTCCATTTTGTTTCTCTTCAGCCATTCAGAGGTGGACTTGCTGGTGTGTTTTGGATCATTTTCCTGCTGCAGAACCCAAGTTCGTTTCAGCTTGAGGTCACGAACAGATGGTCGGACATTCTCCTTTAAGATTTTTTGGTAGACAGCAGAATTCATAGTTCCATTTATCACAGCAAGACTTCCAGGTCCTGAAGCAGCAAAACAGCTCCAGACCATCACACTATCACCACCATATTTTACTGTTGCTGTAATGTTTTTTTTCTGAAATGCTGTGTTACCTTTACGCCAGATGCAATGGGACACACACCTTCCAAAGAGTTCAGCTTTTGTCTCGTCAGTCCACAGAATGTTTTCCCAAAAGTCTTGGGGATCATCAAGATTCAGGAAAAATTGAGACAAGCTTTAATGTTCTTTTTGCTCATCGGTGGTTTTTGTCTTGGAACTCACATTTTTGCCCAGTGTCTTTCTTATGGTGGAGGCATGAACACTGACCTAAACTGAGGCAAGTGAGGTCTGCAGTTCTTTGGATGTTGTTGTGGGGTCTTTTGTGACCTCTTGGATGAGTCGTTGCTGCGCTCTTGGAGTAATTTTGGTCGGCCGACCACTCCTGGGAAGGTTCACCACTGTTCCATGTCTTTGCCATTTGTGGATAATGGCTCTCACTGTGGTTTGCTGGAGTCCCAAAGCTTTAGAAATGGCTTTATAACCCTTTCCAGGCTGATAGATCTCAATTACGTTCTTTCTCAGGTTGACCTTATTTGAGATTCGCTTACATCTCCTACCCAGCGCAATAATGGTGTAACACCACAAATGAAAACATGTAAACCAACCCCACCAGATTAGATAAAGCAGCATCATACCTTAAGAAAGCGGAGCCAGATTTTCTCCAGTTCATAGGATATCCAATAGATTAAGTAGGCTACAAAAATACCAGCATGGTATATAAACTGTCATTAAAGTAAAGCAAATAAACACGTGTGTGTTTAGTGTAAAATATGCAGAAATAGCATGTGTCTGTTATTTCAAAGGCTTATAATAGGCTATGTATAGTATTTCACCAACAGTGTGCTTGTGTGTATGTGAGAGAGAGTAAGAGACGGGGGTGACAACCAATCACAGTCTTCAAAAATATCATCATACCTAGCAACCTGGTCAATCCCACCTTCTCACTTAGATAACAGTTTTAGTGTTCTCCTTGCTCCTTGTTTTAGTGTTGCTGCAGAGAATCTTTATGAATATAAAGGTATTTAATCTTGCTTCTTCTCCTGTGGTAGTCCTGAAGGGGACAGACAGTGTAGGCTGGAGTGCTGTCAACAGTGATAGCTTATGGCGGATGCTCCAGAGGGACGGCTTCCTGAAGGGGGCCGAGCACTCCAGGCTTGAGGAAAGTGGCATTTAAAGACAGAGATTTTATCATAAATTGTCTTGAGCTGGTATGTCATCTGGTTAAATTGCTTCAGAATTTTAAAGGGGCCAGAATACCTGGGTAACAGCTTCTGTCATGGCAGTCTCAAATTCAAGTTTTTGGTACTTAACCATACTCATTCTCCTGGGCAGTACTCCAATGCCATCCTCTAACGGATGTCAACTTGGCTAAGTTTCTCTGACGTCTGATGGTGCTCTCTAATGAGAGCATTAAATAATGGCCTACCTGTTGATTTAACTGCTCCACCTGACTGGTGTCCTGATGTGAGGTTGATGTTGAGCCACAGCAGTTCCGTGAATGCCAGGCACAACTGGGACGTGCACTGCACCTCATTTTCCATGACAATGTCCCAAAGGGATAGAGCCCAAGTGTTCAGAAGGGTCATAAGGAGTTTGGGGTGATGGATCAAGTAACAGCCTTTGCTGAACTTGGCAAGACTAGTGAATTTGACATGAATGTTACTCTGGAATACTAGGAGCTCAGTGACAAAGTCCACCCATAGGTGTGACCAAGGTCATTGGGGTTGTCAAGGTTGTTTACAGGAAGGATCATGGGAACCTTTGACTGGGTGCATAGAGAGCAGGACGTAATTATTTCTTATACCTCCCTCGCTATGTTGGTCCATCAATATATTTCTTTAAGTAAGCCTTGAAGCGCAGGCTGTCCTCTGGTGATCTGTGCCCAACAAAGTGTAATCAATTTGCCCCACAGACCTACAGGTTCAACCTCTCAGCAGTGCTTTATCACGTGGTCCACTGTTGACTGTTCAGGTGTTCTGAATCCCACACATCGGCGCTACCAGGAAGGTGGGGTCCAGGATTGCTTGAGTCTTGGTCTCCCATGAGGCCTGGGTTGTAGACCCAAGACAGTGCATCAGCCTTGGTATTCTTGGGAGTCTGGCTGACATCATTGTGAATAAAACCAAAAATACTCTGTAACTCTGTTCTGGGGGGTGAGTGAGTAATGTTTCCCCCATGCCCACGTTAAATGAGGAGTGAGTAAATTAATGAATCAACCCTCTTAATGTTCGCAATGGACATTTAGGTAGAACGTAACTGGCCCCTCTAACATAACCACTAGCCCCAGCTGGAGATCCACCTTCAAGTGGTCTGGAACCGGCACTGGACGTTGGTCAAACCAAACGGCACTCTTCCTAACGGCCATTAATAATGCTCTTCAGAGGTCCAACTTAAATACAGACTGAACCTAGTTCTGATATGGTTTAAACTATGATAATGAATACACAGCCTCTAGTCAGAAGACTATTTGTCAACCAATGGCTGCCGTCTCGGAGAGGGAGTCCATGTATGGCAGGTGTTAATCAGGCGCACCAGGCTAGCGCAGGACTGCCACTCCCACGTGGTTTCTGGCCACTTCCAGGCTTTTCCAGACTGCATAGAGAGATTTATGTCATTTATGTCATTTAACAGATGCCCATTTCCAGAGTGACTTGCAACTGATACAGTCTTACACTCTAAGCAGTTGTGAGTTAAAAACCTTGCTCAAGAACCCAACAGTGGAAGCTTCTCAGAGGTGGGTTTTGAACCCTGGACTTTCTGCACAATAGATACCCTAAAGCCAACCCAATGAGGGTTGTGCTTGATATGAAGGTCACACTGGCTCTCAGGGATCCCTCATTTCCCTCTGGCTTAGCTAAGGTGGAACTGGCAAGAAGTAGTGGCTTGGCTCACTTTACCTGAGAGTGTGGTGTACAGCCAGCAGCATGCAGCAGTAGTGTGGGCATCGCTGGTGACATTAAACAGCATTAAATGACCTCTTTTAAAGTGCCTTGTTGTTGAGACGCAGGTGTTACCACTCAGGTGATTTGGACGCTCTGCTGTGCACGATTTGCAGGACTCAGATGGAAGTATATTTTGTGCTGTGTGTTAAATTTAGAGGCACTTCGAAAAATTAAGTAACTGAAAGGGTGGAAAAAAGATGTACTGCCTATACCTAATAGCTTAGAATAGTAACCATTTATGGTAAAATGGTTTTTTAGTTTTAGTCAGAGGAAACTTCCATGACTAATGCTCAAGAACAAACATAGTTACATTTCTCACAAAATACTAGCAGATGTGGTAAACAGAAATTGTGTATCTATCGATATAAAGCAAATTACTGCCGTTTTTATCTTTTGTGTTAGAAACTTTAGTAGATTGTAACTTTGGAGCGAGGATGCCCATTATGGTGTGCATATGTAATATGTAATAGCAGTGTTCAGCTCTTCTCTCCAAACAGACTACAGCCATAAACATCATTCTAGAGGAAAATGCAAATGGACACTTTGAAGTATCAGCCTAGCCAAGTAATAAGTTTAATCACTACTTGGGCATTTAAAAATAGGTAGGATGTTACAGCTGTGTGGTTATAATGGTTATGATGACAGATATCGTTTTGTTTTGCCTGGTTAATATCTTTACCAACTACTGACTACAGAGCCGAATTGGCTATATGTGTTGGCAAATCATTATGCACTTTGGCAAAGGGTTTTACTGCCTGCATTTCTCGATTTCAACCACGGTGAAATGGGTGTGTGCCATTTACGGGAATGCATGCACTGTTTTTTTCCCCCCTCAAGTCATACTAAAGTATGCACAAAACCCTTTACGTTTAATGACAAAAGACAATGGTATGAATGCCAGAATGAAGAGCAGCTGAAGTTCAATGTTGAAATGGAGGCAAATTTCAGTTTTAGAACAGAACGAACTCCTTGTTGGAATGTTGGATTAGGATGCGTCCAGCATCTGCTGTGCTCTTACACAATTTAGTCAAAGCACTGCAGTGATGCAGATCAAAAGCTCCAAGTCTAGACATGCTTCTCCTTTAATTGTTGCAGCAAAGCTGATTCCTCTCAGCAGACAGAAAGAGAGAGAGCGGGAGAGAGAGCAGGTATTAACCTGCGCACTTGAAACAAACAGTGTTCATAAATGCAGTGTGCAGGAATAAACACTCATACTTCCTGCTTCAGTGTTGATGTTTGTGTTCCAAAGGTTCATTCTGTCAGTAAACTGGAAGTCGTTTATCATCTTTTATTCTTTGTGTCAGTTATGGATCTGAAACAAAAATAACCACAATGCATAAAGACTTAAGAATTAAGATGTTGCATGATGCGTTCTCTCTCTCTCTCTCTCTCTCTCTCTCTCTCTCTCTCACTTCTATGGCACATGGCCCATGGCCCAGAATGTGGTTGCAACATTGCTTGCTCTGATTGGCTAGCTAGCATTGTGCACTGCTTCTGAGAAAGGGGAAATGACCTCGCTCTCTTGCTCACCACTTCTCCCCCTATCACTTCCTACATCTCGCTTTAACTAAATTTGCCACGGCTTACTGCTCAGTGCTGCGCTGTAAGTGATATGCTCTAACAGTTGTTTTTCCAGAGCCCTTTTTCACAGTGCTACTTTCTGTGAGCTGTGTGTGCGTGTGTGTCGGTGTGAATGAGCCTCTCAGAAAGACAGATTTGACAGAATGCTTTATTTGCTTTCGCCGGCTGCGTTATGTAAACTGCTTTGCATTTTTGGATGGGTGTAGAGTTTGTGCAGCTGGGCAGAGATAGAAGAACGAGAAAGAGTCCGAGACAGGGAGGTGTGAGACGGTATGAACGAGTGGAGCACGGATAATGAAGTGTGTTATGAAGACCACATGCACTCACGTGCAGTCTGACAGTTTCAGATGGCCAGCACCAGCAGAAGCGGGCTTTGTGCCCTTTTGAAGTGCCTCCATGCAGTCACATGGTCTCAAAAAGATGATTTAGGGATGAGTCGGTGTGTTGAAGTATTCCACATGGCCAAAAACAGGCATCCCTTCTAACGAGTGGGTTTGGCTACACCCGTTGCTACCATTTGCATAAAGTCAAACATTTGCATACAGCCATTCAATGTCCATAGACAAATATAAGCAGAAGAACTGGTTGGACTGAAGAGCTCAGTGACCTTCAGCGTGGCTGTCTCATAGAATGGCACCTTTTCAATGTTCATCAAATTTCTGCCCTGCAGGGGCTGCTCCGGTCAACTGTAAGTGCTGTTATTGTGAAACCTCTTAAGAGCAACGAAAATTCAACCACAAAGTTGCACAGGTGCACAGAACAGGAAGTGCATAAAAAAATCTATACGTTACAAGCTGCTGTTGGAACAAAAGAATTATTCGTTGCGAGCTTAATGGATAGGATTTCATTAAGGAGCCAGAGGATTACCATGTCGGTTGTAAGTCGCTCTGGATAAGGGCGTCTGCTAAATGCTGTAAATGTAAATGTAAATGTAGTCTACCAGGGCCCATGGGCTAAAACAAGGGAATAAACACAGAGTCAAACGTGAAGCTAAACATGAAAATAAACAAAGACATTAAACAAGCACAAACCAGAGCAGCAGACAGGAAGACGGTGGCATCTCGATAGACAAAAGATCTAACAATGCTAGACTGCAACATAGGTATATACTGCATTACACAGTCAGGCTACGGAAGGAGAAAAGGGGCAAAAGTAGAAGCTGTATAATGCAGGCCAGAATCTGAAAGGTATTCATCCTGATGCTTAGACCCTTGGATCCAAGATGAAATCTCAATGCTACAACATACAAACACATTGTAGAGATTTGGCTACTGTCTCTCTGTGGCATTTAAAAATATAGACGAGAGCCTTTGTAGCAGTTGGTGGGGGTGGCTCCATATTAAAGTTGCACTGGCCAATATTTGTGTTGATCTTACTATAAAAACCAACACCATGGGAATAGCTGCAGAACATTGGTGTAAACAGTGTGATCAAGGCAAATGTTTTAAGCCAAAGAAAGAAAAAAAACCATCCTGAAATCACGCAGGTCCAGTCTGGACTCCTTACTGTGTTTACAGCTCCACCAGCCAAAGTAGATTCAGGGCTGGAGGAGTTTGTCCAAATGGGGCTCTCAAGAGGTAAACAAAATCATTCCAGTGTTTTTATAGTTATCCTGTTAACCAAGCCCAAGATCGGGTTAAATATCGCTTATGAAGACAAAACGCAATTAGTTTAAATGTTTCTTTTTGGTGTTTTTTATTTATTTAAGTGGTTAAGTTTTACCTGGACCATGACACATACACTACAGCCGTGTTTTGTGTTTTATCTATGTTTATAAAACAGGTGTTAGACATGTACTTGCATGTAAGCATGGGTGGACGTTGTATATTATTTGAATAATGGATTTAAAGATCTGAATACCGGTACCTCATGATTCGTTATTTCCTTACAGAAGGCCGTTTCAGACTCAGAAAATCCACACTGTATACGGCATTATATGCATTAATGTAGTTGTATTGTACAGGTGCTCCCTGATTTATGATTGGGATACCGACAAATCTATCATAAGTTCATGACAAGTGTATCATGAACTGAGGCGCTTAATATACAGTGGTGCTTGAAAGTTTGCGAACCCTTTAGAATTGTCTATATTGCTGTATAAATTTGACCTAAAACATCATCATATTTTCACACAAGTCCTAAAAGTAGATAAAGAGAACCCAGTTAAACAAATGAGACACAAATATTATACTTGGTCATTTATTTATTGAGGAAAATGATCCAATATTACAACAGGGATCTATCAAAGTCTGCTCTTCAAAACGCATGTTTGTGGAAGTGTATCATGGCATGAACAAAGGAGATTTCTGAGAACCTTAGAAAAAGAGTGTTGATGCTCATCAGGCTGGAAAAGGTTACAAAACCATCTCTAAAGTTTGGAACAAGTTGTTTTACCAAAGAATGGTTAAAGAAGAATAAAGTGAATGTTTTGGAATGGCCAAGTCAAAGTCCTGACCTTAATCCAATTGAAATGTCGTGGAAGGATCTGAAGTGAGCAGCTAATGTGAGGAAACCCACCAACATCCCAGAGTTGAAGCTGTTCTGTACAGAGGAATGGGCTAAAATTCCTCCAAGCCGGTGTGCAGGACTGATCAACAGTTACAGGAAACGTTTAGTAGCAGTTATTGTTGCACAGGGGGGTCACACCAGATACTGAAAGCGAAGGTTCACATACTTTTGCCACTCACTAATATGTAATATTGGGTCATGTTCCTCAATAAATAAATGACCAAGTATAATATTTTTGTCTCATTTGTTTAACTGGGTTCTCTTTATCTACTTTTTGGACTTGTGTGAAAATGTTTTAGGTCATATTTATGCAGAAATATAGAAAATTTTAAAGGGTTCGCAAACATATTACATATTAACATTAACCTAAAGTTGGTCAAAACCATTAACACAAAGCTTATTTTATAATATAGTGTTGAAAAATCTCATGTAATTTAGTGAGTAATGGGTTGAAAGTGAAAAGTACTTACTCAGGGTGATAGCTGCTAATGCTAAATGCTCAGCCTGAATGCCAGTTTTCCTTTCAGTTGGCTGTCACCACTAACCATTTTAGAACCCATGAGGACTTATTTGCAGTAAAAATATAGTACTATAGATGTAACAAAGCACTGCTGTGAATTCGACAGCCATCCCTGGTGTGAGTGAGGTTTAAATTTGTCTCTCTCCCTTTGTTTTTTCCAGGTGGGTACTGAAGGTAGTGCCCTCTCTTGCTGCAGCTTGGACCTGCTTGTAGTGCCAGTCCCTGCTTTATGCCAGCTTGCTACCCAGGCCAAGACCTCGTCAGGTTATCGCTGATCCCAGATTCTGCAACCCCTGCAACCTCTGCAGACACACACCAGCTTACAGTACACCAAAAGCTGCCCAGGATCACTTGGAGTCTGCAAGTTTCCACACTTTCTTTGTTTGTGTGCACGTGTTTAAAGGAAAGCAATCTACACACAGAGAATTTTGTTTTCTATCTGGCTTCCTGAGAATTTTCTGCAATTCCCTGACTCGAATCCAGCCTCCACGCACCTGTTGAGGAGTACGCTTTATGTTGATTATCTGAGAAAGAGAAGCAAGGAGAGACTTCCGGAAAAAGGACACGCATTAGATCCTCTTGGCCTAGAACACACGCACACTCACACAGATCTGTGCCTGCCATGGCGATGAACATGGCACACATTCGCGACCCAAAATGGCTGACTCTGGAGGTGTGCCGCGAGTTCCAAAGGGGCACGTGCTCACGCTCAGATGCAGAGTGCAAATTCGCCCATCCGGCTAAGAGCTGCCAGGTGGAGAATGGACGCGTAATCGCCTGCTTCGACTCGCTCAAGGTAAAACCACTCTCATTACTACAACTCACACCTCACAGAGCACCTAAGAGAATGAGCTGAAGGGAGAGAGACACCGTGGTGAGAGTGGGAGTGAAATACAAAGGATTTAAAGAATGAGAGACAGGGATGCAGTAAGACAACCTGAGGCCGTGTTAGTGTTCAGACAGACGGCTCAAATCGGATTTAAGCTGTAATCTGATTTGAGCTGGACAGATTTTGCGCGGTCTGAATGGATTAAAACCGCACGGAACCTGACATTTCACAATCTTTTTATCGTGATTTCAAAACCAATGAGAATGAAATTTTCGAGACAAGACTCAATCTGATCAGAACAACATGAATTCCAGTATGATTTAATACCTCATCCTGGTGAGGTAGCATGTCTTCCATCTTTGTTCAGAGACACATCCTTAATTCGAATTTGAGTACACTTTTAGAAACTGAGCCATGTATGAAGGAGTATGAGGCACAATGCACAAACAGTGCATTAAAACCAAGTACAAAGAAAGTAAAGGCAGTTCATATCTGTGACTGGACATAGACCTCATATACACCTATTAGCTATAACATTAAGAGCAAGGCATGGACATCACAAGACCTCTGAACGTGTCTTTTGGTATTTGGCATCATATTAACATCACGTCCTTTAAGCCCTTGGAGGGTTCAAGGTGGGGCCTCCATGGATTGGACTTGTTTGTCAAGTACATCCCATAGTTGTGTGATTGGATTGCGATCTGGGAACTTGGAGGCCAAGTCAACCCCTTGATATCTTCCTCAAATCATTTCTGAACAATGTGTGGGTGTGGCAGGGTGGCTGAAAGGGGCCACTGTCGTTAGGGAATACCGTTGCCATGAAGGGCTGGACTTGGTCTGCAGCAATGTTTAGGCAGGTGGGACATGCCAATGTAAAATCCACATGAATGCCAGGACCCAATGTTTGCAAGCACAACATTACCCAGAGCATCACGGTGTAAATGTAATTCACTCCCGCTGTCAGTGGTTTAAATGTTATGGCTGTGAATCAGCATTACGTAATCCTCATCATTAGATGAAGATTATATAATGGTAATTAGAGTAGTTATAACAGTAGTAATAACCACTAACTGATTATCTTACTACTGCTCCATGCTACTCAGCATAAGCCAGTGCTTGCTGCATTGTCACCATGGCAACCAAACTGGATACGCCAGTGAAAGTGACTACAGCCCAAGCAGACAAATCAGATCTCTCTTGGCCACTCAGTCTAAAAATCTGATTTGAGAAAGAAATCCAATTTGCTGTGCAGTCTGAACATAGTCTTAGTGACACCGCAAGAGAGGCAACATAAACAGAGACACTCCGAGATGTAGTAAGAGAGACTGAAACAGTATGGGACTGAGAGGCAGTTGGAGAGACTGAATAGATGCGAGAGAGAATAGCAGTTAATCAGTGAGAGGTGAGGTATGATAGTGATAGAGAGGTGTGAAAGACCGAATTCAAGAGAGAGAGACAATTAGCGATACACAAAACAGTCTCCAGTAATAGAAAATTAAAGAGCGAGAAATTGTTAGAGCTGCAGTAAAACTGAGTGACAGACAAGGAGAAAGAATAGCTAGAGACAGTCAGTGGTGCAGTGATAGTGGTGCAGAGAAAGAGAGAGACTGTAAGGAGTTAAGATTTAGCTTGAGAGGCAATCACAAGATATAGTGAGAGATAATGATAGAGACAGAATTAAACAGCGAGAGACAGAGAAGAGCAAAAGACAGTCGGAGATGGACTAGAAAGACTGCGACAGTGAGAGGCAGAAAAATGTGAGCATTGGTTAAGAAAGAGGCAGTCCTAGAATGAGACAGTATATTAAAAAGAGTGCAAAATGAAAAAAAGACATGAAGTGAGTAAATATGTCCCTAGCAGACAGTAAAGAGAGACAGAGTCAAGTCCGATTTATTTCTAGATTTCTTTTACAATGGAGCATTGTCTCAAAGCAGCTGTACAATTTTAGATCATCTTCTAATTTCCAGGGCCAATCCCAAATTGAGCAAGACTAGACACTGGTGAAAAAAAAACAAAAAAAAACACCCTAAACATTATAAGGAAGAAACCTTGGGAAGACTCAAAAAGGGACCCAACCTCTTTGGGTAGCTTAGACGTTATATGTAAGAATTAACCAAGTCATCTAATTCAACTGAAATGTTATGAAGAGTATAATAAAATAGAGAATATAAAAGCTATACCATATAAGCCAATAGTGAGGAGAGTGAGAGATCCAGTAACTACACATTGAGAGCCAGACTAGGAATAAAAGCTAAGCTGTGAAAGGTTGAGAGAGAGTGAGACAGAGCAAGTAAAAGTTAGACAGGGCTTAGACATGACACATGAGCTTTACTATAAACATGAGTACCAAGAATTTCACCAGCTGCCTGCACTAGAACCATGAGCTTACACCATTATGTGCCTGGACATGCCAAGCTACGGTCCACGATATCATCTTGCTTTGTTTTGACACTGAAGGCTCAAACCTGTTGTACAAAAACAATGAGCTGTAGTAAGTGTGTTCCATCTAACAGGGCAGCATATGGAGAATATGTGTGAATATTTACAGGAGTAGCTCATTTAAAATTTATTAGCTATCCCGCTAAGAAAATGAATGCTCTAATAAGCCCAACACATTCAATGTTTTGGCTGCAGTGTGAATACTTTGACAAACAAAACGTCAGGTGTTGTCCTGTAACTTATTATCAAGCGAACAAGGAAATTATTATGTAGTGTTCTGCCAGTGACTTGCTGTAGTGATTTAACCTAGCTAGTAAGCTAATGCTTTCATACAGACTGATGTTCATATGATTTTATCTAGCTTATAAAAATACATGGTTCTCCATAAGTCCAATATATGTTTATACAGTATATTTAAAGATAATGATGTGTCTGACAGTGGATGAACAAACAGAAATAATTGTATGTAGGCTATGTGAAAATGAAAAAGCAGCCACTGCTGAATTTAAGATTGCATCCAGACTGCCAGCTAATAATACTGTTCCGTGTTAGCCGAGCTGTCACAAAGTTTTACACTCTGTGTGTGTGGAGTTTGCATGTACGGTACATGGTACTTCGGTTCTTGGTACCCAGCAGACTTTTCCTATAAGGACTAATGACTGTGGTGGCCTTGCGGTAAAGGTACTGGACTATGGACCCACCTCTGCCAGGCTGCCACTGTTGGGTCCTTGAGCAAGGCTTTTAACCCACAATTTCTTGGACTGTAAAAATGTATCAATAGTAAGTCGCTCTGGATAAGGGTGTCTGCTAAATGGCATAAATGATGGTTATTGTGAACCTGAATCGTGACTTGTGAATCGTGAATCGAGTTTTGGCTGAAACGAGTCACGCAGCTTGACTCATACAAGTGCGCCGAAAACCAAGCAAACAACGAGAACCGAGACAAATTTTTCTAGTCGAAATGCGTTGTGAACCAAATTCGACGATTTCCGAGGTGGTCAAGAACCGAGGTACCACTGTACTTAAAAGGGTTTTTTTTTTTCTGCTTATTTTTCTCTGATTGATGGACAGAAGTCTGTTGAAGACAAATAAACAGGTAGCCCAGATTCTGGGCTACTGAATTTGTTTTCCCTAAATGTTTACCTTGTAATTACAGATTTATAGCACCAGGCATAGTGCTTGTTGCACAGAATTGGCAGCTAACACCTATACACAACGGCTGCTAAGAACTTGTTGCATGTGCCTTAATTATAGCGTAGCCAGGTTGGAATTTAGCAACAAATACTAGTTCCTATGCCTAGATGCTTCTGGCATCATTATTACACAGCAGTCTAAAGCTCCTGAAGGCATCTATAATTACTCCACTGGTAAGTGTGAAGGAATGGAATGGAGGAGCACTATCATGGTGGTGGCGTTGGAAACTGTAATTCCGTGCTGAAACGGGATCTGTTTCAGGTAATTTTCTTGTAAAGGTTAAGTTCTACTGTGTGGAGCTGGTACTCAATCTTTGTGAGCATTTACTTTTGGATGATGTTTGATGCTGCTAGGTGTTAGGACGTTGTGATCAACTTTTGTCTAGCATAATGTTAGCTCTAATCCTAAATAGACAGTGGCTTATTTCAGAAGGAACATGGATAACAACAATTTCTGCAGTTGTAATGGGGTTAACCTGGTTAGTGACGGGCCTCACAGACATTCCTGAACTGTTCCTGATTTGACCATGTAATTCAGGACAGAAACCTATGGACACATATACACAACTGGAAGGCGAGTGGCATCATGAGGAAACCCTATCTGGGTTCGGAAAACCCCTCAGGGCAACATGGGCATTAGTGAGGCCTTTGTAAGTCGAAACTCGGAAATCCTTCACAATCAAACACACAACTAGAAAAGTATCTCAAACCACACCTCACCAGAGGCAGGATACAAACCGTTGGTAGCTTAGTACTGCAAAATAGCGCACTAACCCGTTAGTTAACACGAAACACGTAAGTTAGCTAACATTAAGTTAGTCATATCCTACCTCTGGTGAGTTATGCTGTCTTGCGAGTGTTAGCGAGGGGTCTCACCATTTTCCGGTCTGTTGTAGGGTAGAACAGGAGGCTTGGGTGTAGGTGTTCACAAGATCCACCTTTCCCAAATAATGGGGGCTTGGTCTGTCCCACATGACGCAGATCAGTGGTGCCCCTCTTAGAGAAATGGGGGGGGTTCTTTAAATAAAACAGGGTGCCCACTCACACCTGATTGTCATCCCATTGACTGAAAACACCTGACTCTAATTTCAGCTTCAAATTATCTGCTAGTCCTAGAGGTTCACGTACTTTTGCCACTCACTAATATGTAATATTGGATCATTTTCCTCAATAAATAAATGACCAAGTATAATATTTTTGTCTCATTTCTTTAACTGGTTTCTCTTTATCTACTTTTAGGACTTTTAGGATGGGGTTTTAGGTCATATTTATGCAGAAATATAGAAAATTCTAAAGGGTTCACAAACTTTCAAGCACCACTGTATATGAACGCAGCTTAGCTGTTCATGTGCAGCCCAAGTATTTTTGCTATATCTTAATGTAGCATGTTTACTTCTAACTATAAAACTTTAAGCCTTTATTCGCTGGTATGTGTGCGTGTGTTACACAGTACAAAGGTGACAGCTTCACATCCTCTAAAAATGCAAACAGACTGGACTCTAGTCTTTATTGAAGGTACGGCTGTGTGCCGTTTAACATCCGCATTACGTTCTGTGAAACAGGGCATTGACCTAAATGTAGGTTAACCGTACATTACCATATAGACACAGTATTACATACTTTGCACATAGTGTTTTATTTGATATAATAATATTACCTCTAACACAATATGGAAACACTTGGTACAGTACGGTTAAAATACAGTAATTCTTATGTTCTCTTTGTGTCTTTTATAAAATTTGAAACACTCACAAAAATCTGCAATTCTCTTTATTGTCAGCAGTAGTTTTCTGTCATTCAGACGTGAATTAAATGTATATAAGACAGATTTTTTTCTTAGTCTTAAGACGTTAAAGCAAACAGACGTTGATCAGATGGACATTAAACATACCTGTATACCTGTATGGTGTATCAGGTGAATAGGCTAAACTACTGTGAATGTGTATCGATGATGCAATGCACCACAGCACTGCTCCATCCATCCTTGCGGAAAGCTAAGCTCTAAGCCCAGCCACACACATCTTTCTTTTCATGTGCTTTCTACTAGAGCTTCCACAAAGCCAAGAGGAATCATGTGAATGACTGTTGCTGTGATGCGTTGAGCACTTTTGAGACTGAGTAGAATGTGTACAACATCCCAAACTGTAAACCGCCATACAAAACAATATTCTAGACTAGTACACCAAATGTGTGGTTACTGTTTTTCATATCTTCTTTACTATGAAATACACAGTCCTATCACAATATTATGACCACCCTTTGTTTCTACACTCATTGTCCATTTTATCAGTTCCACTTATCATATAGAAGCACTTTGTAGTTCTACAGTTACAGACTGTAGTCCATCTGTTTCTGTACTTACCTTGTTAGTCCCCTTTACTCTTGTCTCTAATGGTCAGGACCCCCACAGATCAGGTACTATTTGGCTGGTGGATCGTTCTCAGCACTGCAGTGACACTGACGCGGTGGTGGTATGTTAGTGATGGTTATGCGGATTTGACTGGATCAGACACAGCAGTGCTGCTGGAGTTTTTATACACTGTTCACTCACTGTCCCCTTTATTAGAGACATTCATATTATTGCTCCACCTCGTAGATGCAAAGTGAAAGACAGTAGCTTATCAGTTGTTGCAAGTTTATGTTAGTCATCCTCTAATCTTTCATCACTGCTTACAGGATGCTGCCTACAGGATGCTGGTGGCTGGATTTTTTTGGCTGGTGAACTATTTTCAGTCCAGCAGTCACACTGAGGTGTTTTAAAAACTGATCCAATCGTACCAGCTCAACACACACTAACACACCACCACCACATCAGTGTCACTTGTGGGACTGTGGTGGCCTAGCGGTTAAGGTACTGGACTCTGGACCAGAAGGTCCAGGGTTCAAATCCCACCTCTGCCAAGCTGCCACTGTTGGGTTCTTGAGCAAGACCCTTAACCCACAATTAATGCTTGGAATCCACCACCCAAATAGTACCTGATCTGTGGTGGTCCTGTGGGGGTCCTGAGCATTAGAGAACAGAGTAAAAGGGACTAACAAAGTATGTTAAAAGTATTCTGCTATATATAACTGGAGGTAGACAGCAAATGTTGCAAAGGTTATAAAAATGCAGTCATTTGTCTTCTTACCATGAACTGATGAAACTTTCTATCGATAGACTGTTGGCTCGGTTAGCATGACTTTCTGGCAACAGCTTGTCATTAATGAGTGGAATTTAATCCTGATAACCCGGACACCATAACATATCAATATAATTGGAGACACACAAGCTTTCTACAAAATGCTGAATCTCCTGGTGTTCCCATCTTTGAGACACATTGCACAGGCTGCCTTAACCATTCCAGTGAGCAGTTGTAGTGCTAGTGTTCTTTGAGCGTTCTTAAGTATTTGGATACATGGTTTGGCAGCACAGTGCTTCAAACATCTTAAAGGCTTAGCTGTTCTTTCTATGGAAAAACAGATGCTTAAAAACGATTTTTTTTTCCAGAGCACATCAAAGATGCTACCATTTGTGTCAGTGTAACACCAAAAAGTAAAGTTAGCTGCACTGCAAGACAGACACTTTCTGTCTTACTCGGCGAACTCAACGTATTCTGCCACTTCTTGGCTGAGTTGCTGTGGTTCCTAAACTCTTCCGCTTTTCAGTAAGACCACTCACAGTTGATCTCGGAGGGAAGAAATTTCTTGATTTCAGTGAGCTCGTTGGAACGACCTATTCTTTCACAAATGTTTGCAAAGGCAGACTGCATGGCTCGGTGCTTGATTTTATACACATGTGGCAGTGGGACTGAATGAAAGACATGAATTGTCCCAAAGAGGTGTGTCCCAATACTTTTGTTCATATAGTGTACATCTGTTTTACTTATTTAATAGGCTAAATTACTACATTACCATTTTTACTGGTTTTATTTACTTTACAGTAGCTTGAGTTTACACTTTTGGAGGCCCAGATGTTAGTCGCTGTGCATTCTCAGTGGGCTGAGAGGGTTGTTATGGTGCTGTTCAGTTTGCTTTGAGCGTAAATCTACAGATTGTCCTTTGCAGCTACTGTGGTTGAGTTCTCCAGTAGTTTGCGTGTATGAACCAAGTAAAGGATTGTGCAGTAGACCATATTTGAGAGTTTATTGCTTTCTGTTACTGTACGAAATGGCAGCTTTGGTGTTTTACACTTGTAGCTAGTAGCCTTGTTACTGCTAATAGATGTGACCCCACTAACACACGTGTGTGTGTGTGTGTGTGTGTGTATGTGTATGTGTATGTGTGTGAGTGAGTGTGAGTCTCATGCTCTCAGCACCACTTCCTTCCAGAGCAGTGGGGAATGCCACTCTGTAATTTTCCATCTATTTTTACATAGCAGGAGGAAGGCAAACACCCACATGTATGCACACACATACACACACACACACACACACACACACATGCAACGAGCTGGCAAGAGGGTGCTATGGTGGACTAGGCTACCTCATAGGTCGGCAGTTAAACCTTGGCAGCATGCCAGAAATGTCTGTCAACATACTCACTATACACACACAGACACACAGACACCGTCATGTTTGCATGCACGGGACAGACACACTTAGGGCCCCTCCATTTACTGTGTGTGTGTGTGTGTGTCTGTGTGTGTGTGTGTGTGTGTGTGTTTAAAACCTAAAGAGACGATTTTGTGTGAATTGTCTCAGAGCAGATGTGGACAGAGAAACATTGTTTCAGTGGCTCATAGATTAGTCTACAGCCAGTGTGTGTATGTATAATGGTTTAACTGCCTGTGCTGGATCTTGCTGGATTAAAGCATTCCGTGCTTCTGCTGACCACATCCAAGTCAGTACACACACACACACACACACACACACACACACACCACGTTTGTCTCGCTAACCTTGTGAGGACTATCCATTGACAATGAAGGACTACTGCAGCTAATTAATGCTACACCTGCCCGTAACCTTAACCTCAGTACCCTAAAGCAAGTCTTTTGTGTCTTTTTTTTTTTCTTTTTCAAAAGAAAGTTACCATTTATAAAAGTGAGGTCCAGCAAAACATCCTCACTAGTCAAAATTCCAGGTTTTCCTGTCATCATAGGGACATTTGGTCCTCAAAAGTATAACAAGACAAGGTACACAGACACACTGGATTTGTCTCGCTGTCTTTGTGAGGACTTTCCATTGACATAATGACTACCGGAGCTAATTAATGCTACACCTAAGCCTAACCTTAACCTCAGTAACCTAAAGCAAATCTTTTGACTGTTTTGGTTTTTCAAAATAAAGTTGCAGTTTCTGTATAAAAAACACAAAAAACAGTTAACCTTGTGGGAACCAGCCAAAAGTGTAAAAAAGGTGAAAAGTCGGATCTTTTTGACCTTGTGGGGACATTTGTTCCCCACAGTGTAATCTAAACATGGGCACACACACACACACACACACACACACACACACACAAACTTTCCATCCTTTTCAGTACTTTTCCTTGACATAATGATTACTGTAGGTAACTAATGCTACACCTTAACCTAACCCAAACCTTTACCTCAGTAACATAAATAAAATCTTTTTGCTCTTTTTCCCCCAAATGAAAGTTGCAATTTTTGTAAACAAGCTGCTTTCCTTACGAGTACTCGCAAATTGTCCCCATAAAAGTTAAACATAACACATCTTTCTATCCTTGTGGGGACATTTGGTCCTCACAATGTCGTATAAAATGGACTCTCACACACACCACCATATCCAACTGGCTGAAAGATTAAATCTGTTACCCACAGCTATGTAAATAACAGCGTTCTCTGGCCAAACGAACAAGGCGAGAAAGTGAGTGATGACACGCCAAAATTCCTACAAACAAACGAAAAAGGTACAAAATGAGGTGTCAGTAAAGCTAAAGAGACAGACTGAAACAATAAAAAAGTGAGATGGAGAGTCCTGATGCAGGAATGAAGTTTGAGGAAGAGAACAGAGGAAAGAGATGTGTCATACACTTGCTAAGAAAAACGGATAAAAGTTCACGCAGTGGAAAAGTATGTGCATGACGTGAGCGAGAGATCAGGACGTTTCCTCAGCCCTAATGAGAAGCAGGCCAGCCACCATGTGGAGCCCAGAACTGAGAAGAGCTGCTAACAATAACTCACTGTGTGAAGGTGCGCTCACTGTCAGTGTTTGCGTAGTTACGTAGTAACATCCGTGGATGCCCAGCTTTATTTTCAGGCATTAAGGGAGCTAACACTAAAATGGACGTCGGATGATTTGGAAATTATATACAGATATAGGTTCCAGGTATCGTTCATCATAGGAAGTTCACAAACACCTTTAAGAGAGGGTTTCATAAATGTATCATTTGTCTTTTTGTGTGTGTGTGTGTGTGTGTGTGTGTGTGTGTGTGTGTGTGCAAACTACTGGGTCGCAGTAGGCAGTCGATGGCCTTCTTTCTGAGCATATAATTAGAATAGATATCACATGACCAGAGAGCAAGAGAGAAAAAGAGAGCAGAACACACAAACATCTTTGCATTACTGTATTAGTGAGGACCTTCCAATGGTTATTCCTACCCCTAACTATTCTTAGTAACCTAAAGCAAATCTTTTTCCCCCTTTTAGTTTTTCCACTATTCTTCAGGTTTGTAAAATGTGCTTTAGTTCATGATGACCAGTGTCCTACAAGTTCCTACACTCAGACTAACCTGTGGGACTGTGGTAGCCTAGCGGTTAAGGTACTGGACTATGGACCAGAAGGTCCAGGGTTCAAATCCCACCTCTGCCAAGCTGCTACTGTTGGGTCCTTGAGCAAGACCCTTAACCCACAATTGCTTGGATTGTAAGACTGTATCAATTGTAAGTCGCTCTGCATAAGGGCGTCTGCTAAATGCTGTAAATGTAAATGTAACTTATGGTTTGCTGTTTTTTTGTCCCTCACATTACAGGCAAGCTAAACAAGTTCAGTTCAAGTTGTAGAATTTGTTATAATTCAAGATTGTGAGGTAAAATTTCAGCTTTAAAGTTGCTTTTCTGTACAATGTAAAAAAGGAGAAGTGCTATAGCCACATTGTTAAACACCAGTGCTTTCAAATGATTCAAATAATTGTAATTGAATTTATTGCATTAATCACATTTTTACTTGCTCATATATGACATTAAGGATTTTTGTTCATTAAAAATCACTACACAGCCATGTGAATGGACATTATAAGCTTCAGCAGAATTACCTTTTATAATTTTAAATAATTAATTTAAAAAAACACACACAACAGCAGGTAATGCCATTTTAATCCAAAGTAGGCTTTTATTTCATTAGGGCCACTTTTCAATAGCCATTTATATGCTGATGTGACATTAAATAAATAAATAAGCATACAAATATTAATGTACTTATTAGAAGTGTAATATAGCAAGAACATGTGCAACTGTTATCTTCTTGTGCCCGAAGTTGTCAACTCTTGGTTGTTTGCTATGCCAACACCAGAAGCACCGTGATTGTTGTCTAGCGAAAGTGCGTAAAACCGGGCGAATAAATACCATCCCCATTTTTGCCATCATTAAAGTCTAATTTGGTGTGGAAGATACCGTCATCTACACAAGCTCGAATCAGTTTATTGTTGTTTGAATCACTTGCATGAAATAATCACGCTCGTGTGTAACGGACTTTATAGTAATCGTGACAGAATAACTATAGTTCACAAAGGAAAAATAATGACTTCTTCTCCTCTCAATGGAGTCCCCTTATGAAGATACCAGGAATTTTTTGTCTCTGCCTACTACGTCTCCATCACTGATGAGTGCTTCAAGACTACAAGGGAACTACCTGACTTCCCTTCATTAATTTCAATGCTAGCCAGTTAAATGAAGTCATCATAATGAATGCTCATATGACTCATGCACACTAAGGAAATGCACACAGATTCATTCTACTAAACTAAATACTGACATCTAGCACTTTACATATGATTGCTAAACAAATTACATAACTGTTTTAGCTATGTTTAATTATGTTTAGAATGTTGTACCAAATGTTAGACACTCTAAGGCAGGCTGTCCAAACTTTTTTCAAAGGGGGCCAGATTGGGCTGTATCAGAATACCTAATTACTCAGTTGCTATGCATTACCAGACCTATGGAAGTCAATAACAAAGCAAGTTTTACCATTAGTCCTTGTGTTCATGTTTAAATCAGATGTTACAACTTTCACGAGACAACCCATTAGAAACTAATTCTTGGGGTGTTGGTATGAAGATTTCACGTAAGTGGTGATCAGTCTATCTGGTCCTCAAACGGCTCTTGTATATGCCGTTTATGTACAGCTGCCACCTTCGAGTGAAAGGAAAAACTGCAACGTGTTGGCGGGCCAGTAGTAATGCATTCTTAAGGGTGCTGCCGCATGCCACCAAATTTGGATCTAGGTTCAGGTTTGGTCACCCATGCTCCAAACTATATTTATCCATTTGTTTTTAGCTGCTAAAGGAAATGAACAATTTTAGCTAAAGAAGGTTTGCTGAGTGTGAAAATGGAGGGAGAACAGGATCGAAGGAGAAAGTGGTGATGTCATAGAGGAAGCTGTGGAACTTCAAACGAGAGCCAAAAGAATGTTCCATTCCTCTCCAGTCTCCTCAAGCCAGCCAGTAACTGCTTCCTTAAGAATTCAGAAACAATATCACTATACTAGAACATTCTGACTCTCTTTGTCATAACGGATCGCAAAACCAGACACCTGTGAATAATTGTTAGGATGTACTGCTCAGTTCTTTATGTAAATCTCCTCTATGTTATACAGATTAGGGGTCATGAAATTGCGTAGTCATAGTCGCCTACAGAAATATCGGCACACTTGAAGACTGGTAAAATGTCTGTAATGGCTATGAAAATGTCTTTGCGGTTTCCAGGTATACACCGTGTAACGTATGCATTATGTTCTGTGAATCAGGATGTTGACTGGACATTACCATAGTCACAGAGTGAAGATGCTTTGCACATAGAGTTTTAGAGTTTTATTATAAACAATAATATGAATTAAACCACAATATTGCAAACATTAAATCTTACAGTGCAACACTGTACTGTGCAATACAGTAATTCTTATCTTTGTATCTTTATGAAACTTGAAACACTTTGAGAAAATGGAAATGAAGACAAACGTAGAATAATACCATGTCGTTTTCTGCCTTTCAAGAATGCAATCCTCTTTCCTGTCAGCAGGTGTTGCAAGGGTTGACTCATAGTAAGACTGTGGTAGCCTAGCAGTTAAGGTACTGGCCTATGGACCAGAAAGTCCAGGGTTCAAATCCCACCTCTGCCAAGCTGCCACTTTTGGGTTCCTGAGAAAGACCCTTAAACCCACAATTGCTTGGATTGTAAGAACGTATAACTTCTAAGTCACTCTGGGTAAGAGTATCTGCTAAATGCTGTAAATGTAAATAGTAGTTTGCTGTCATTCAGACGTGAATTAGACTTAGTTATTCTAATTAGGTGTATATAAGATACATTTTTATTTCCTAGTATAATTCTTTAGACACCAGCTGTTTAAGCAAATGGAGGTTGAGCCGATGGATGTTAAACTGTGCATACCTGAATTCTAATTTATTCTATTCTATAAAAAACACATAAAATAACCTAAATAAAAAATGAAACACAGTGCAATGTCACAATTAGTGGTACCCCTTAAAAATTCTAATGAATAAAATGTAACTGTTGACATGTACAGTCGGGGCCAGTGATTTTAATTGCAAATCATATAATCAACATAACTGGAGTAAAAAGTTGAATAATCTTTTTTTTGTAAATTTCAGAATTGATTAGTATTTTTTATGCTCCCGTTTTGCTGTAATGACAGTGTGCACTTGACCTGGCATGGACGCCACGAGTACAAATTTGGATGACCCATGTTCTCCCAGCATGTTTGGCTTTCTCTGTCTTCAAGTGCCCCAATAAATGCCTGAAGGAATTTTGGTCAGGCGACCATGGAGGATAGTCCATGACATGATAGTCAGCACTCAGTATTCTTTGGTCTTTAGGTAGCTGTGCAGTTGTTGAAGTGTATTTTGGGTCTCAACTTTTGGAACACACTGTATATTTTATTTTCTTAATTTCAGCTGGTTGCTGAAGAACTCTTATGCAGTCATTGATATTTATACATCATTGATGTATAAATATACATAAGTTGATGCAGAGTTAAAATGTCCTAATTCATTCTTTACAAATCTGTGCTAATATTAAGTACCCCAGGTTTAAAGTGGACAGTGTAAAACTGACTTGTTCAGTGCTTGTGCACATATGTTTGGAAAATCTGAAGTGTCTACCATCCCACAACCTGTGAGATTCAATAAGCCGTTCAGATTTGGCTCCCCTTCCTACGTAACAAGCAGGCTCATTAGAATTTTACCGCCCCCCATTTGAGTTTCTCCAACCCCAGCTTGAGCATTATGTTGAAGCTAAAAGCAGTTGGATGCACAGATCATCACCTCTCAGCCTGAGGACAGAAGAGCTGAGTAGATTACGTTTTTTTTTTTTTATGCCAATGTCCAAGCTACAGACAGCAATTACCTGTATGTGTGTGCAAACCACTTTGTGTCTGTCTGCAGTTTTAGGACAGTCACTCAAAAATGGTTGTTCAAAAAGGGGCTATTAGACTAGTTGCTGTTAGATAGAATTGATCCTTGTCATATTTTGACCAAAACAAATTTCAGGTAGTTCATTAAGAGTCCAGGGAACTGTGGAAAAAGCATGTAATATGCCACCTTAGAACTTTTAGCCATTCCACTGAAAAGTGGAAAAAATGTTGCCGTACAAGCATAATGGCTAGAGATGGACGCTTCAGAGTTTTAAGGCAGATTGTCTACGGGCTGAACACACTATGAATGGATCACCTATAGTAGAGTGGGCTTTGAGGATTCTCTTGAACATGGGTATCACAGCACCATTGGGTAGCTTGAGTGACTGTGAGAGCCAGCATTACTATCTGGTGAAGTGGAAAATGCGGGGAAAGAAAAATGGACTAGATACAAAATGGCATCTACAACCAGTGGGATGGTGTTCCTAGTAGAAGAGAATCCAACCAACTGGTGCTGAGATCGCTCTGATCTGCTAAATTCAAATTATTTTCTATGTTTTCTTTCTTTGTTCTGTCTACAGCTTAAATGTGTTCAACTTTATTCCATTTTTCTCTTTTCTTTTGTCACTTTCATTGTTTCTGTTTCTAGCTCCTTCTACTTCACTCTTAATTACCTACCTATTTCTTCTTTCAATCAGCATCACGCACAAACCTTTTATTTTACAATTTCCTCTCCAAACTCACACACACAAACTATGTAGTACTACCTTTCCGTGTGTGCCTTAGTGGCGCGAACAGCCACAGCTCTGCGCGGCTGAGACCTTTGTTCCAGCCTTAAGATGCCTTAACAGTGAGCAGGGGAGAGATCACAATTCGTCCATCCATACACTACAAACCTCACCTGGTAGTAACTGCTGGCTTGAACTGGGAGATTAGACTTCTTCTACTGAAGAACCAGCCCAACAACATGTGCACCGACAGCCCCCAGTGATGGCCATGCAGCCTTAATAAGTTGAAATTGGTCCCATATCTTTATTTACAAAATAGATTACTTCAGGCACATTATCAAGCATATGGGCTAATGATCTCTTTAAGAAATTATGGATAATGCAGCATAGCGTCGCCTTTCAGGTCAAAGGCAGCGACTTTGTGCTGTTTGCTTTCTTAACAGTTAGCAGGGATCTCACTGTCACTTGGGTAGAGTGACATGCTTATGAGTCTTGTTTATAGCTGATCTAAAGTCTGTAGTAACAGCTGGATCAAGTACAAATTAGACCACATTATCAAACAGAGAGTACGAGATAGCGTGCATACACTGTCTGAAACCAATCAAGAAGAATAGATGGCAGCTCTACAAGCACATGGTCATTGCCTTATAAGCGTGCGAGTGTTTGCACATGTGGGCTTTTAATGTCTGAGATATTCAAGCTAAGCTGTCACGTAGCAGTTCTGGGGTCTGAAAAGTTGTTAGTAGAGCTAACAAGCATCATTCGTGGAAAGCTTAAACACTCAAGTTAGAATTGTGTAGAATTATATTATGGTTTATTTCTTTTTAATTGATTCAAACTGGATATCATACTGTAGTAGCCATTTCAGTCTCATTCAAAAACGATTTTATTTAAGCTTATGAATACTGGACAGTTGGAGTGAAATTTCATTTCATTTTGTTTTTTGGTATAGTAAAACCATACCAGAGACAAACGTACCAGAAAAAAATGACACAAAATAGTTTTTCTACAAGCGCTCAGGTGGATCAACCATATTATATTAGCCCATCACCTGGCATCGCTTTCTGACTATGTTGAGCATCGCATGCAGACGCAATGGTCTGTGTTTGATGGAGGGGAGATTGGTCAGGGGATTATCCCCTGGTGCTTTAATACTGACCCCTGTCAGCCCTGCAATGGACTGCTGCCCCATTTAAGGCTCACTTATGCTTGCACCTTGTGTTCTTTGAGAAAGATGCTACGTTGTTTCTTCAGTGTTTTGAGAAATTGCTAAAGGCCTATCCGAACCCAATATACCATGAAAGAAAAGTATAGAAGAGAGAAATATTGGCATACATTATTGTCAACAACACAGTCCTTTACAGCAGGCCTGATGGGAATTTTTCTCATTGTCTGTTGGACCTCTTCTGGTTGCTCCTGTTCGGGGTCTCCACAGTGGATCACCGCGTATACATTTGGAACAGATTTTACGCCAGATGCCTTTCCTGATGCAAGCTTCCTCATTTATCTAGGCTTGGGCCTGACACAAGGAGTACACTCTGGCGTTTTTCCATAAACAAACCACTTCGGACTGAACCCATGCCCCCTAACACTGCAATTTCCAGTAGCTGTTTGTATCTACTGAGCCACCAAAGCTGTGAAAATTTCATTTATCTGGAAATAAATTAGTTCAGTAATGAAAAGGTTTCAACCTCTTGTGCACAAGCTGAAACTGTCTGGTCGGTCAGCATGAACACACACACACACACGCACACATATGAGTTTGCTTTAGGTGAGTGTGTTTTTGCATCCACAATGCAGTTTCTCTTACATGTCTTTCAGTCCTGACTGACAGAATTATCTACTGATTATCTAGCCATATATCACATGAACAAAATGTTGTTGTTTTTGTTTGGTTAACACCCCTCCCAAAAATAGGTAGCAACTGACAGTGTTGATAAATTCATTATAAATTATGTGAATAGACA
Source organism: Ancistrus triradiatus (assembly GCA_025084515.1). NCBI lineage: Eukaryota > Metazoa > Chordata > Actinopteri > Siluriformes > Loricariidae > Ancistrus > Ancistrus triradiatus. The sequence continues at coordinate 70,741 of JAJAGP010000807.1, read as the reverse complement.
TTGAGAACAAGGCCCTAACCATGCTGCTATTGGAGTGTTATATTGGTTATGGCAAAGTGTGTACCTAGACACCTGCTTCAGTCACACACACATATACACACACACTTCAACTTGCCCTATTTACAGCCATCTATGTCAGGCAGATGTCTCACATTACACAACCGCACTGCTTTGGTAGCTGATTTCATCAGAGACTCTCCACCAACAGATAACAGTGTGTGTGTGTGTGTGTGTGTGTGTAGGCTCTGTGTTTATGCCATGGAATTTGCTGTTGCATAGTAGTGACCAAAGCCATATAAGGAACGTTTTGAAATCACTTATAATTCTGTTTGATCTAGACTATATATAGTGCTATAATATGCAGAATCTAAGGAATAGTGAAAAGTGACCCATTAAGAAAAAAGCCTATGAGTTGGGGTTGGTCAATTTTGGTGTACCCAAAATCAATCCATCCATCCATCCATCCATCTACCCACCCGTGTGTTCCATGTGGTGTGTGCAAGTTATTTTCGACAAATTCAAAACATAGGAACTGTAGCAGGCTGCCACTGTTCACCTCCCATGCTGTATATACACCTATAACATAAACAGAAATGTTTTCCATGTAAGGGCTTCAACATTTTGTGCTTGATGTTGGCCTGTGCAATGTTTTTCATCCATCAGAAGACACATTGATGTGCACTGCCACTTTGTTTGGGTATGTTTTTAGTGGTGATCAATAATCCCCTATGACTGGGAAATTCATAGATGTTCATGGGTGTAAACAGACAGTAAGTGCTCTTCACAGCCTGTTGCCTCGTTAGGAGAACTGAAGACTTAACATGAATTATAGGTCACATGTGACTTTTTAATAGCAAAAAATGTTATATAATGTGAGAGGGGTAAATAAATCTAATTGTATACCCTCACCACGTACCAACACCATTTACGAGAATAAAGAGGGAGGGAACCAAACTAGTGATGTGTCTGTATCAAGCAGGGGAGAACTCAGCTGGGAATTAACATATATAAATATAATATGTGGTGCATGGCTTAGGAGTGCAGCAGCCGCCTGTAATACAAATTGTAGCATTTGTCAAAAAAATCTGAAATTAAGACAAAATGCTGTTTATGTTATGAATATGTTATGTAGAGTGTTAGACAGTGTGTTATGGTTCCACTTCATCCTGCATAGAAATATCCAGCAATAAAAATTCCAGTCAGTCCTCTGTGTTTTGTCCTCAAAACAGTGGCTTGAGAGCTGCTACATAACTACCTGCTCTTTAAATTTGGAAAAGTTTATATACTGTAGCTGAAGACAGAGTCAGAATCTTAAAGTTGTATTTATTGTTCACTGCCAAACACAGAGAAGAATGTAGAGATTAGGCACAAAAACTGCTTTTTGAAAATAGGCATTAAAAACTAAGTACTTTCAAACCAATCGTGAATATCCAATATTTCGTTGCTCATGTTTGTCACTAAGGAATGTTTCCTCTAAAAAGCTTTACATAATTATATGATTAGACAACATACACCAACCAGAATGCATTTACAGTGGTACCTCGGTTCTCGTTGTTATTTCGTTCCAGAAGGCTCATCTAGTACCGAAATTGAATGAATCCGTTCCAGACCCCAAGAAATTCCACACTGTATAAGGCATTACATGCATTAATGGAGTTGTATTGTACAGGCGCTCTCTGAGTTATGTTGGGGATATGTTCCGACGAATCCATCATAAGTTAAGTTTAATTTAGTCTATACTCTATCATAGTGGAGCCTATTACACACTAACGCTTACATGAACACTTACATTAACCTACAGTTGGCCAAAATTATTAACACAAAGGTTATTTTATAACAAAATGTTGAAAAATCTCATGTGACTTGGTGAGTAATAGATTGAAAGTGAAAAGTAAAAGCAAAGCACTTACTCTATTGGTGAACTCAAGGCACTAGTATAGCTGCTAAGCTAACTGTAGCCTGTGTTCTGGAGCATTCAGTTAGTTTTCTCTTATCTTTCTAATCTTTTTAGGACCCATGGAGACTTATTTGCACTAAGAATACAGTACAGTAGATGTAAAAATAAAGAAAAACGTGATAAACACAGCAGAAATCTTCACTGACCAAGGGCTATTGTGAATCTGAATCACCGAATCACTGTGTACAGAATCATGAATCGAGTTTTGGCTGAAATGAATCACACAGCTTGACTCGTGCAAGTTTAAGCAAGTGCGCCAAGTACAGAGCAAACAACGAGATCCGAAACAATTTTTTCTAGTCAAAATGCACCAAGAACCAAATTTGACGAGTTCTGAGATGGTCGAGAACCGAGTTACCACTGTACTACTTTGTAATAAGTAACACAACAAACACAACAACGATTACCTTTTTAATGCAAATTATACTTTTTATAATATTAACAATATAAACAAAAATATACACAATATGTGCCAGACATACTATGTCTTAATAGTATTGTCAAGCTGAGCGGTCACACTGGCTAATGTATGTGTTTATGCCAGAGAATTTACTGTCACATAGTAATGAGCAAAGCTGTATAATGAACTTTCGGAAATTGTTTATACTAATAGCACTATATGTGGTATGTAGAATGTAGGAAATAGTGATTTTGACCTTTAAGTAGGGATCACATGGCCAAATTTGGTTTTCTCACATTATCCTGTACATTTACATTTACAGCATTTAGCAGACCCCCCCTTTCCAGAGCGACTTACAATTGATACAGTCTTACAATGCAACAGTTGTGGGTTTCGGTCCTTGCTCAAGGACCCAACAGTGGGCTTGGCAGCGGTGGGATTTGAACCCTGGACCTTCTGGTCCATAGTCCAGTACCTTACCCGTTAGGCTACCACAGTCCGTTCAGTAAGTCTATGTGTTTGCCTGTCTATCTGTTCATCTATCAAGGAAACTGTAATTAACCTAGTTAACATGTTGAAGTGTTTTTAGGCGTTAATGGATGAAAAACGCCGATATTTGAAGAAAATAAACTGTTTATACTTGTCTGAAATGAAAAGGTTTGTGATAAATAACGATGGATAGTAGGAAAGTATGACGAAGGATGAAATATATTTTTCCATAAATGCCGATGTACACTATTATGGTGGTAGCATAGCAGCATCTGTAGCACAATAGATATAAATCTCTGACATATTACAAAGTTCAGGTCAGACATCTCATAAAGACAATGTTACACTATCATAGTGTGGGCACTCTTACTGGCTTTAAGCTAATTAACTTAACATTGGAAAATACCAATTTAGTCCAGTTAGTATTGGTATGTAAGTGTGCAGGATTTCTCCACTGCTCTCTTAGCTGTTTGCATACCACTAATTGCTGTGTTACATCGCACGGGTCCCATGGTAAAGCCTCTAGTGAGTACCAGCATACATGATCCATGGTACTACATACACTATATTGAATAGTTTGGACACCCAAAAATTTACATCCATAACATGGGTATTAGTATCGTGTTTGACCCTCACCTTTACTGCTACAACAGTATTCTAAGAGGGCTTTCCACTAGATCTTAGAACAGGACTGTGAGGTTGGCTTCTGATGTTACACAATAAGCCCTGGCTCACTTTTGACATTCCAGTGCATTTTCAAGGTCTCTGTAGGAGTTGAGGTCAAGGTTTTGTGCAAGCCAGCCAAGTTCTCAATCAAAACTGGCAAAAAGATTCTCTATAGACTTTGTTTACAGACAGCAGGGCAGAAAGTTGATGAACTGACTTGTTGGAAGTGGAAACCTATAAATGTGTCCTAATGAGAGTCACTGGTGTATCAGTACATCCCATTCTGCTGTCTGTTTGTCTATGTCAATGTCTGTTTTATATTATGAACGTGTTATAAGCGAGTTACTGAAATAGCAGATGCTCAATAATAAAAGGGCTGTCCACAAATCTTCAGGATTGGAACAGTTCAGTAGTATAGAAATGCAAAGGTATTATGATAAAGGAAAATTGCTTAAAGTCTATGAAAGGAAATTGAGATGCAGTATTTGGTTTACTTTATACTTGTCTCTTTATTTCAAAAATTTCAGAATGTTGTCACTTTTATTCCCCATTTCTTTCCTCACCTAATACCCAGTTTGTGCATTTTTAAGTGCCATTCTGTGGCTATAGCTAAAGCTAGAAAAAAACAGAAAATAAGCATGTGTGTTCATTTCATTCGTCACTCCCTAAAACTGTTTACCACACACATCTAACATCGATACATGTACAATATATGAACTTTTATTATATTCTAACTATATCACTATACTTATACACAGAATTCTGGCTAAATGCTTTAGCCTCAGTTGTACTTACTAAGGTGAAGTCTGAAGCTGTAATTACTCTCTCTATGTTGCCTGTGGGAGTTCATTTCTCTCTCTCTCTCTCTCTCTCTCTCTCTCTCTCTCTCTCTCTCTCACTTACACACATGCACACACACACACAGAAACATGCACACGTATAAACACATCTGTTGTCCACATGCTGTATGGCTGCCACATCACTGTGAGATGATGGGGATGTCTGTGGCAGATTACAGTAGGATTACACTACTTTGTCAGATTAGAGAGGACACTGTTTGAGCAGTCCACTGTAACACAGGATTACATCG
>JAJAGP010000807.1:0-66039 GCA_025084515.1 Ancistrus triradiatus | reverse complement strand
TGAAATGAACATATTTTAGCTAAAGAAGGTTTGCTGAGTGTGAAAATGGAGGGAGAACAGGATCGAAGGAGAAAGTGGTGATGTCATAGAGGAAGCTGTGGAACTTCAAACGAGAGCCAAAAGAATGTTCCATTCCTCTCCAGTCTCCTCAAGCCAGCCAGTAACTGCTTCCTTAAGAATTCAGAAACAATATCACTATGCTAGAACATTCTGACTCTCCAGATTTAAAACGAAACCTTCTTTGTCATAACGGATCGCAAAACCAGACACCTGTGAATAATTGTTAGGATGTACTGCTCAGTTCTTTATGTAAATCTCCTCTATGTTATACAGATTAGGGGTCATGAAACGTAAACATCATAAATTGCGTAGTCATAGTCGCCTACAGAAATATCGGCACACTTGATGAAGACTGGTAAAATGTCTGTAATGACTATGAAAATGTTCTGTGAATCAGGATGTTGACTGGACATTACCATAGTCACAAAGTAAAGATGCTTTGCACATAGAGTTTTAGAGTTTAATTATAAACAATAATATGAATTAAACCACAATATTGCAAACATTAAATCTTACAGTGCAGGACTGTACTGTGCAATACACTAATTCTTATCTTTGTATCGTTTATGAAACTTGAAACACTTTGAGAAAATGGAAATGAAAACAAACGTAGAATAATACCATGTTGTTTTCTGCCTTTCAAGAATGCAATCCTCTTTCCTGTCAGCAGGTGGTGCAAGGGTTGACTCATAGTAAGACAGTGGTAACATAGCGGTTAAGGTACTGGCCTATGGACCAGAAAGTCCAGGGTTCAAATCCCACCTCTGCCAAGCTGCCACTTTTGGGTTCCTGAGCAAGACCCTTAAACCCACAATTGCTTGGATTGTAAGACTGTATAACTTCTAAGTCACTCTGGGTAAGAGTGTCTGCTAAATGCTGTAAATGTAAATAGTAGTTTGGTGTCATTCAGACGTGAATTAGACTTAGTTATTCTAATTAGGTGTATATAAGATCCATTTTTATTTCCTAGTATAACTCTTTAGACATCAGCTGTTTAAGCAAAAGGAGGTTGAGCCGATGGATGTTAAACTGTGCATACCTGAATTCTAATTTATTCTATTCTAGAAAAGACACATAAAATAACCTAAATAAAAAATGAAACACAGTGCAATGTCACAATTAGTGGTACCCCTTAAAAATTCTAATGAATAAAATGTAACTGTTGACATGTACAGTGGGGGCCAGTGATTTTAATTGCAAATCATATAATCAACATAACTGGAGTAAAAAGTTTTTTTGTCAATTTCAGAATTGATTAGTATTTTTTATGTTCCCGTTTTGCTGTAATGACAGTGTGCACTTGACCTGGCATGGACGCCACGAGTACAAATTTGGATGACCCATGTTCTCCCAGCATGTTTGGCTTTCTCTGTCTTCAAGTGCCCCCATAAATGCCTGAAGGAATTTTGGTCAGGCGACCATGAAGGATAGTCCATGACATGATAGTCAGCACTCAGTATTCTTTGGTCTTTAGGTAGCTGTGCAGTTGTTGAAGTGTATTTTGGGTCTCAACTTTTGGAACACACTGTATATTTTATTCTCTTAATTTCAGCTGGTTGCTGAAGAACTCTTATGCAGTCATTGATGACTTCCTGTTATATGGGTGTATAAATATACGTAAGTTGATGCAGAGTTAAAATGTCCTTAGTCATTCTTTACAAATCTGTGCTAATATTAAGTACCCCAGGTTTAAAATGGACAGTGTAAAACTGACTTGTTCAGTGCTTGTGCACATATGTTTTGGAAAATCTGAAGTGTCTACCATCCCACAACCTGTGAGATTCAATAAGCCGTTCAGATTTGGCTCCCCTTCCTACGTAACAAGCAGGCTCATTAGAATTTTACCGTCCCCCATTTGAGTTTCTCCAACCCCAGCTTGAGCATTATGTTGAAGCTAAAAGCAGTTGGATGCACAGATCATCAGCTCTCAGCCTGAGGACAGAAGAGCTGAGTAGATTTCGTTTTTTTTTTTTTATGCCAATGTCCAAGCTACAGACAGCAAGAAGCAGGAACTGTGGACTCTTATATGTAATATGGCACCTTAGAACTTTTTGCCATTCCACTGAAAAGTGGAAAAAATGTTGCCGTACAAGCATAATGGCTAGAGATGGACGCTTCAGAGTTTTAAGGCAGATTGTCTACGGGCTGAACACACTATGAATGGATCACCTATAGTAGAGTGGGCTTTGAGGATTCTCTTGAACATGGGTATCACAGCACCATTGGGTAGCTTGAGTGACTGTGAGAGCCAGCGCTACTATCTGGTGAAGTGGAAAATGCGGGGAAAGAAAAATGGACTAGATACAAAATGGCATCTACAACCAGTGGGATGGTGTTCCTAGTAGAAGAGAATCCAACCAACTGGTGCTGAGATCGCTCTGATCTGCTAAATTCAAATTATTTTCTATGTTTTCTTTCTTTGTTCTGTCTACAGCTTAAATGTGTTCAACTTGATGCATTTTCTCTTTTCACTTTCATTGTTTCTGTTTCTAGCTTCCTTTCCTCCACTTTTAATTACACTAACATATTTCTTCACTCACTAACACCTTTATTTAAATTTCTTTCTCCAAAAACTCTCACACACAAAACAATTAGTGCTACCTTTCGTGGCCTTAGTGGGAAACAGCCACAGCTCTGAGCAATGACTTTGTTCAGCCTTATATGCCTTAACAGTGTACTGTGGGAAATGTAGTCTCCATCCCATAACACTACACGCACCTCACGCTAGTAACTGCTGGCTTGAACTGGGAGATTAGACTTCTTCTACTGAAGAACCAGCCCAACAACATGTGCACCGACAGCCCCCAGTGGTGGCCATGCAGCCCTTATAAGTTGAAATTGGTCCCATATCTTTATTTAAAAAATAGATTACTTCAGGCACATTATCAAGCATATGGGCTAATGATCTCTTTAAGAAATTATGGATAATGCAACATAGCGTCGCCTTTCGAGTCAAAGACAGCGACTTTGTGCTGTTTGCTTTCTTAACAGTTAGCAGGGCTCTCACTGTCACTTGGGTAGAGTGACATGCTTATGAGTCTTGTTTATAGCTGATCTAAAGTCTGTAGTAACAGCTGGATCAAGTACAAATTAGACCACATTATCAAACAGAGAGTACGAGATAGCGTGCATACACTGTCTGAAACCAATCAAGAAGAATAGATGGCAGCTCTACAAGCACATGGTCATTGCCTTATAAGCGTGCGAGTGTTTGCACATGTGGGCTTTTAATGTCTGAGATATTCAAGCTAAACTGTCACGTAGCAGTTCTGGGGTCTGAAAATATGTTAGTAGAGCTAACAAGCATCATTCGTGGAAAGCTTAAACACTCAAGTTAGAATTGTGTAGAATTATATTATGGCTTATTTATTTTTAATTGATTCAAGCTGGGTATCATACTGTAGTAGCTATTTCATTCTCATTCAACAATGATTTTATTTAAGCTTATGAATACTGGACAGTTGGAGTGAAATTTCATTTCATTTTGTTTTTTGGTACAGTAAAACCATACCAGAGACAAACATAACAGAAAAAAATGACACAAAATAGTTTTCCTACAAGTGCTCAGGTGGATCAACCATATTATATTAGCCCATCACCTGGCATCGCTTTCTGACTACGTTGAGCATCGCATGCAGACGCAATGGTCTGTGTTTGATGGAGGGGAGACTGGTCAGGGGATTATCCCCTGGTGCTTTAATACTGACCCCTGTCAGCCCTGCAATGGACTGCTGCCCCATTTAAGCCCCATTTTTATGCTTGCACCTTGTGTTCTTTGAAAAAGATGCTACGTTGTTTCTTCAGTGTTTTGAGAAATTGCTAAAGGCCTATCTGAACCCAATATAACATGAAAGAAAAGTATAGAAGAGAGAAATATTGGCATACATTATTGTCAACAACACAGTCCTTTACACCAGGCCTGATGGGAATTTTTCTCATTGTCTGTTGGACCTCTTCTGGTTGCTTCTGTTCGGGGTCTGCACAGTGGATCACCTCGTATACATTTGGAACAGATTTTACGCCAGATGCCTTTCCTGATGCAAGCTTCCTCATTTATCTAGGCTTGGGCCTGACATAAGGAGTACACTCTGGCGTTTTTCCATAAACAAACCACTTCGGACTGAACCCATGCCCCCTAACACTGCAATTTCCAGTAGCTGTTTGTATCTACTGAGCCACCAAAGCTGTGAAAATTTCATTTATCTGGAAATAAATTAGTTCAGTAATGAAAAGGTTTCAACCTCTTGTGCACAAGCTGAAACTGTCTGGTCGGTCAGCATGAACACCCACGCATGCACACACACACACACACACACACACACACACATATGAGTTTGCTTTAGGTGAGTGTGTTTTTGCATCCACAATGCGGTTTCTCTTACATGTCTTTGAGTCCTGACTGACAGAATTGACTCTGTAGCCATATATCACATGAACAAAATGTTATTGTTTTCGTTTGGTTAACACCCCTCCCAAAAATAGGTAGCAACTGACAGTGTTGATAAATTCATTATAAATTATGTGAATAGACATTGAGAACACGGCCCTAACCATGCTGCTATTGGAGTGTTATATTGGTTATGGCAATGTGTGTACCTAGACACCTGCTTCAGTCACACACACATATACACACACACTTCAACTTGCCCTATTTACAGCCATCTATGTCAGGCAGATGTCTCACATTACACAACCGCACTGCTTTGGTAGCTGATTTCATCAGAGACTCTCCACCAACAGATAACAGTGTGTGTTAGTGTGTGTGTGTGTGTGTGTGTGTGTGTGTGTAGGCTCTGTGTTTATGCCATGGAATTTGCTGTTGCATAGTAATGACCAAAGCCATATAAGGAACGTTTTGAAATCACTTACAATTCTGTTTCCTCTAGACTATATATAGTGCTATAATATGCAGAATCTAAGGAATAGTGAAAAGTGACCCATTAAGAAAAAAGCCTATGAGTTGGGGTTGGTCAATTTTGGTGTACCCAAAATCAACCCACCCATCTACCCACCAATCTACCCACCCGTGTGTTCCATGTGGTGTGTGCAACTTGTTTTCGACAAATTCAAAACATAGGAACTGTAGCAGGCTGCCATTGTTCACCTCCCATGCTGTATATACACCTATAACATAAACAGAAATGTTTTCCATGTAAGATCTTCAACATTTTGTGCTTGATGTTGGCCTGTGCAATGTTTTGCATCCATCAGAAGACACATTGATGTGCACTGCCACTTTGTTTGGGTATGTTTTCAGTGGTGATCAATAATTCATAGATGTTCATGGGTGTAAACAGACAGTAAGTGCTCTTCACAGCCTGTTGCCTCGTTAGGAGAACTGAAGACTCAACATGAATTATAGGTCACGTGACTTTTTAATAGCAAAAAATGTTATATCATGTGAGAGGGGTAAATAAATCTAATTGTATACCCTCACCACGTACCAACACCATTTACGAGAAAAAAGAGGGAGGAAACCAGATCAGTGATGTGTCTGTATCAAGCAGGGGAGAACTCAGCTGGGAATTAACATATATAAATATAATATGTGGTGCATGGCTTAGGAGTGCAGCAGCCGCCTGTAATACAAATTGTAGCATTTGTCAAAAAAATCTGAAATTAAGACAAAATGCTGTTTATGTTATGAATATGTTATGTAGAGTGTTAGACAGTGTGTTATGGTTCCACTTCATCCTGCATAGAAATATCCAGCAATAAAAATTCCAGTCAGTCCTCTGTGTTTTGTCCTCAAAACAGTGGCTTGAGAGCTGCTACATAACTACCTGCTCTTTAAATTTGGAAAAGTTTATATACTGTAGCTGAAGAATCAGTCAGAATCTTAAAGTTGTATTTATTGCTCACTGCCAAACACAGAGAAGAATGTAGAAATTAGGCACAAAAACTACTTTTTGAAAATAGGCATTAAAAACTAAGTGCTTTCAAACCAATCGTGAATATCCAGTATTTCGTTGCTCATGTTTGTCACTAAGGAATGTTTCCTATAAAAAGCTTTACATAATTATATGATTAGACAACATACACCCACCAGAATGCATTGACAGTGGTACCTCGGTTCTCGTTGGTATTTCGTTCCAGAAGGCTCATCTAGTACCGAAATTGAATGAATCCGTTCCAGACCCCAAGAAATTCCACACTGTATAAGGCATTACATGCATTAATGGAGTTGTATTGTACAGGCGCTCTCTGAGTTATGTTGGGGATATGTTCCGACAAATCCATCATAAGTTAAATGTATCATGAACTGATGAGTTTAATTTAGTCTATACTCTATCATAGTGGAGCCTATTACACACTAACGCTTACATGAACACTTACATTAACCTACAGTTGGCCAAAATCATTAACACAAAGGTTATTTTATAACAAAGTGTTGAAAAATCTCATGTGACTTAGTGAGTAATGGATTGAAAGTGAAAAGTAAAAGCAAAGCACTTACTCTATTGGTGAACTCAAGGCACCAGTATAGCTGCTAAACTAACTGTAGCCTGTGTTCTGGAGCATTCAGTTTGTTTTACCTTATAAATAACCTTTTTAGGACCCATGGAGACTTATTTGCACTAAGAATACAGTACAGTAGATGTAAAAATAAAGAGAATGTGATAAACACAGCAGAAATCTTCACTGACCAAGGGCTATTGTGAATCTGAATCACCGAATCACTGTGTACAGAATCGTGAATCGAGTTTTGGCTGAAATGAATCACACAGCTGACTCGTGCAAGTTTAAGCAAGTGTGCCAAGTACAGAGCAAACAACGAGAACCGAGACACATTTTGCTAGTCAAAATGCACCAAGAACCAAATTTGACGAGTTCTGAGATGGTCGAGAACCGAGTTACCACTGTACTACTTTGTAATAAGTAACACAACAAACACAACAACGATTACCTTTTTAATGCAAATTATACTTTTTATAATATTAACAATATAAACAAAAATGTACACAATATGTGCCAGACATACTATGTCTTAATAGTATTGTCAAGCTGAGCGGTCACACTGGCTAATGTATGTGTTTATGCCAGAGAATTTGCTGTCATATAGTAATGAGCAAAGCTGTATAATGAACTTTCGGAAATTGTTTATACTAATAGCACTATATGTGGTATGTAGAATGTAGGAAATGGTGATTTTGGCCTTTAAGTAGGGATCACATGGCCAAATTTGGTTTTCTCACATTATCCTGTTCATTTACATTTACAGCATTTAGCAGACCCCCTTATCCAGAGCGACTTACAATTGATACAGTATTACAATGCAACAGTTGTGGGTTACGGGCCTTGCTCAAGGACCCAACAGTGGGCTTGGCAGCAGTGGGATTTGAACCCTGGACCTTCTGGTCCATAGTCCAGTACCTTTCCCGCTAGGCTACCACAGTCCGTTCAGTAAGTCTATGTGTTTGCCTGTCTATCTGTTCATCTATCAAGGAAACTGTAATTAACCTAGTTAACATGTTGAAGTGTTGTTAGGCATTAATGGATGAAAAACGCCGATATTTGAAGAAAATAAACTGTTTATACTTGCCTGAAATGAAAAGGTTTGTGATAAATAACGATGGATAGTAGGAAAGTATGACGAAGGATGAAATATGTTTTTTCCATAAATACCAATGTACACTATTATGGTGGTAACATAGCAGCATCTGTAGCACAATAGATATAAATCTCTGACATATTACAAACTTCAGGTCAGACATCTCATAAAGACAATGTTACACTATCATAGTGTGGGCACTCTTACTGGCTTTAAGCATAAAATGCTTATGGCAGGCCAGTGCTAATTAACTTAACATTGGAAAATATCAATTTAGTCCAGTTAGTATTGGTATGTTAGTGTGCAGGATTTCTCCACTGCTCTCTTAGCTGTTTGCATACCACTAATTGCTGTGTTACATCCCACGGGTCCCATGGTAAAGCCTCTAGTCAGTACCAGCATACATGATCCATGGTACTACATACACTATATTGAAAAAAGTTTGGACACCCAAAAATTTACATCCATAACATGGGTATTAGTATCGTGTTTGACCCTCACCTTTACTGCTACAACAGTGAGGTTGGCTTCTGATGTTACACAATAAGCCCTGGCTCACTCTTGACATTCCAGTGCATTTTCAAGGTCTCTGTAGGAGATGAGGTCAAGGTTTTGTGCAAACCAGCCAAGTTCTCAATCAAAACTGGCAAAAAAATTCTCTATAGACTTTGTTTACAGACAGCAGGGCAGAAAGTTGATGAACTGACTTGTTGGAAGTGGAAACCTATAAATGTGTCCTAATGAGAGTCACTGGTGTATCAGTACATCCCATTCTGCTGTCTGTTTGTCTATGGAGAATCCAGCAATGTCTGTTTTATATTATGAACGTGTTATAAGCGAGTTACTGAAATAGCAGATGCGCAATAATAAAAGGGCTGTCCACAAATCTTCAGGATTGGAACAGTTCAGTAGTATAGAAATGCAAAGGTATTATGATAAAGGAAAATTCCTTAAAGTCTATGAAAGGAAATTGAGATGCAGTATTTGGTTTACTTTATACTTGTCTCTTTATTTCAAAAATTTCAGAATGTTGTCACTTTTATTCCCCATTTCTTTCCTCACCTAATACCCAATTTGTCCATTTTTAAGTGCCATTCTGTGGCTATAGCTAAAGCTAGAAAAAAACTGAAAATAAGCATGTGTGTTCATTTCATTCGTCACTCCCTAAAACTGTTTACCACACACATCTAACATCGATACATGTACAAGATATGAACTTTTATTATATTCTAACTATATGACTATACTTATACACAGAATTCTGGCTAAATGCTTTAGCCTCAGTTGTACTTACTAAGGTGAAGTCTGAAGCTGTAATTACTCTCTCCATGTTGCCTGTGGGAGTTCATCTCTCTCTCTCTCTCTCTCTCTCTCTCACTTACACACATGCACACACACACACACAGAAACATGCACACGTATAAACACATCTGTTGTCCACATGCTGTATGGCTGCCACATCACTGTGAGATGATGGGGATGTCTGTGGCAGATTACAGTAGGATTACACTACTTTGTCAGATTAGAGAGGACACTGTTTGAGCAGTCCACTGTAACACAGGATTACATCGTACTACCCGACCACTCTCGCTAACTGCCAGTCTCAGGTGAAGGGCCTTTATATTGTAAAAATGATATTATTGCCAGAGTTTGGCTAACAAAGTATGAGAATAATTGCACAAGCAAAAATCATCTTGGGCATTAAGAAGATGGGATGGGGAACCGTAAGGCCATTCCTTTTATTTCTATATTTTGTACTGGAAATAAATGACACTGCATTTTGTGTGTGTTAATAATCCTCACCAAATTGAGACGTCATTTTTAGGTCTTCAAAACATTATAAACGTTGATTTCTCTCTTTAAATGCACGGTCTGCTTGTAATTCTGATTAAAGTTCATTTTTTTTCGGTGGTTCTTCAAACATTATAAAACGTTCATTTCGTCTCTTTAAATGCACTGGTCGGCTTTGTAATTCTGATTTAGTAAAGTAAAACACGAGAAAGAAGAGGACCTTGTTGCTAGGATTACCATTGCCATCATGGGAAAAACAAAGTGGTGGCATGGTGAGTTGACCTCTGTTTTTATATGTGAGGGAGTGAGGGGGGGTAGAGAAGCAGATAGACTGACAGACACCTTTTAAGCTGATCCTGTGTGATCCTGACTAAGGACATACATTCTCATATAACACAATCCTATCCTGTTTCATCTTTTATGGAGATGTAAAGAGCAGGGGATAAGATTGGGAATTAGTTTAGAATATCTACATTTTATGCTGTGGTGAAATTGAGTAATGCGATATTTTGGGTTCTTGTGCTACGCCCGAGGTCAAGTCAAAATCTTGCAGTACAGGCTATGTCTCGGCAGTTATAGTAGCATGATATATCAGAGAAAGTGCAACTTGTTCTCTAAACCGACTGATGATTAGATATGTAAACAAATTACTGTATATACAGTATAACAATAGGCAATGGGTCAATGGGTTCAGGTTTTCAGCAGGACCTAGGTGCCTTAGTTGAATTAATTATGAGTGCAGACATGTTGGAAGCAAAAAGCTTGGGTATACAGTTTATAAGCAAAAGTTTTTGGACACCCATTCTACTTACTGAGCTCTGCCATATCAGCAATACTCACTTATAACACATTCATAATGTAAGACATTTCTGGCTTTTCCATAGACAAACAGTGGCAGTAGAATGGGTAGACACATTTGTAGGTTTCCACTTCCAGCAAGTCAGTTCATCAACTTTCTGCCCTGCTCTCCGTAAACAAAGTCAATAGAAAATTGATTTGCCAAATTTGATTGAGAAATTGACTCGCTCACACAGAACCTTGGTCTCAGCTCCATCGGACAGCTTGAAGATGCACTGGAATGCCAAATGTGAGCCAGGGCTTATTGTCTAACATCAGTTGATCTCACAGTCATGTTCCAAAATGTAGTGGAAAGCCCTCTTGGAATATATAACATTGTATTAGAATGCATAACTTTTTTTGGCTACAGTAAAAACCCAAGTGAATAGAAGTACTACCTAAAGACAGTTATATAGAACTGTGTGTTTTTGTCGTGTCGTTATAGGGAAACATCCTGTGTACAATGCCAACGCCATGGAGAGTAAACATATGTGGACAAATCTCCGGTCCCCATATAAGGGCAATTCTTAAGAAACACAAAGGAGGAGCTGTACTTTTGGCTTTATTTAAAACCTTACACTTCGTTTTGACACCATTCTTTAAGAATATTGCAGTTCCTAAAGTTCTAGTCAGTAGTTATTTGACTGTTTAGCCTTTTTAGCATTAACACTAAATCCTAAACTGCATTTGTTTTGCCTGCATATGTTTTGAAAGATAAACGTTTGAAACTTTTTTCAAATTGCTCTGTGTCCTCACAGTGATAGCCATGCCTGATAACAGTTTGGCTGGTTCATATAAACCATACTTTTTGGTCCATTTTTAGAAAACTGGAAGACATAAAGACTTCCTTTAGCTTAAGATTGGGATTATTTGTGGGGTGTGCCTTATTTAGCTACATTAATACTGGACTATCATCCTGTCCAGTTCATGCGCCTGTGTTCTTCAGAGATAAGCACCCCATGACTACTACGACTGTGAAAATCAAGTTTAAAAAAGTTACATTTTTTTAACACTTTTTTTTTACTTGATCATGCCAGACACTGGCACTTATGTGAGTTGTGTCTGAAATCGTCCCTTAATCACCATTTCCATTCCAGCATATATAGCACTATCAACCTACAGGGAAAAGAAACGTAAACAATTTTGGACACTCCCTCATGGTTTGACAACGTCTGGCACATGAGATAACAGCTTGCACGTGCTGTAATTAAAATAAATGAATACTTTGCAGTTAAAAACAGTGTGTTTAGTGAATTACTCCAAAGTAAAAAAGCATTGTGTTGAAGCCTATATTGTCTACTTGAATGGCTGTGTAGTGAAAAAAAGTTGTAATCAAGCAAAAATGTGATTAATAGAGATTTAAACATAGAGTTGTTGCGGTTAACATAATTAAATAAGTTAATATTTTGCACAGCACATTTGACCTATACGAGTACAGCAGTGCAAATGTGTACATGTATGTGTGTGTGTGTGTGTTTAGATGGGTGGGTGTGCATGTACATGCCTGTGTGTGTTTGAGCAGTACAGAGTGTGTTGGTCCTTGGGGTGGGAGGATGATTACAGAAGGTGGTGACTCAGCTTCCTGAGATGTCTGAGCTGGGAGTGGACAGCACATCCTGTCATATAAACTGCTGAATCACCAAAGCACTGAGTGATAGGAAGTCCATCCATCCATTTACCTGACACAGCCATCGTGTCGAGGAAAGATATGGACACAGGGAAAAAACTGCTGAGATAGCAAAGTGTTTACACCGTGATGTTATTAATACACATTAGAATATACACTCACTGATCACTTTATTAGCTGCACCTACATGTATCTACAGCAGTGTCCATTTTAGCAACTGCACTTACCACATAGAAGCACTTTGTAGATCTACAATTACGGACTGTAGTAAATGTTTCTCTACATACTTTGTTAGTCCCCTTCATTCTACTATTTCGGTGATGGATTATTGTCAGCACTGAAGTGACACTGAAGTGGTGGTGCTGTGTTAATGTGTGATGTACTGGTATGATCGGATCAGGCACAGTAGTGCTGCTGGAGTTTTTAAACATTGTTTTCACTCACTGTGAATGTTATCAAACACATCTACCATATTGCTCTAAAGGTGGGGCTGTGGTAGCCTAGCGGTTAAGGTACTGGACTATGGACCACAAGGTCCAGGGTTCAAATCCCACCTCTGCCAAGCTGCCACTGTTGGGTCCTTGAGCAAGACCCTTAACCCACAATTGCTTGGATTGTAAGACTGTATCAATTGTAAGTCGCTCTGGATAAGAGCGTCTGCTAAATGCTGTAAATGTAAATGTAAATGTAAAGGTCAGAGACAGTAGCTCGTCTATTTGTGTTAGTCATCCTCTAATCCTTCATAAGTGCTCAAAGGATGCTGCCTAAAGGATGATGGTGGCTGGACATTTTTGGTTGGTGGACTGGTGTTTTTAGTGCAGCAGTGACACTGAGGTGTTTAAAAACTCCAGCAGTGTTTTGGAGTGGAGTGTCTGTCCACTCATACCAGCACAACACACACTAACACACCACCACCACATCAGTGTCACTGCAGTGCTGAGAATGACCCACCACTCAAATAGAACCTGATCTGTGGGGTTCCTGTGGGGTCCTGACCATTAGAGAATGGAGTAAAGGGGACAAACAAAGTATGTAGAGAAACAGATACACTAGAGTCTGTAATTGTAGAACTACAAAGTGCATCAATATGGTAAGTGGAACTGATAAATTGCGCAATGAGTGTAGAAACAAGTTTCATATCTGGGCCGTAACACAAGTTATCAGTGAATGAAGAAACAATAATAAGCAATAATCTAAAATCTAAAGGTTCTGGCATAAAAAATACAAGCCTGCTTCAGTTCATTTTTTGTTCTAGGAACAAGGTTTGCTTAAACCAATCAGATCTACTTTTTCCATGCAAGAGAATAAAAATTAGGTATCACACCATGCCGCTCAAGTATATCACTTATAAACCAGAAGTTATACATAGAAGAAATACATTTGATTAGATTGCAATACAAAATCCATCAAGACGTTGACAGGGAGGGTAATAAAGATAATGTGAGTATTATTTCTTTAAGCACGTAGTGCATTGTCTCGACTGTCTTTCACGCCCACAAATATCACTCTCCAGCCTGTTGAAAGGTTGATTGACATGCATAGTCATTTACCATGCAATGCTGGCGGCACTCTTAATTTGATTTTCAGCTTTCCGATGATGGACTACTCTGTTGCTCCCTGCTACGAACAGATAATGACACCTCCGCACACCACACACCACAAGCCACAACACCTGTAAAATCAAACAGTTTCTTGAACTTAGCAGCTACAGAAGACCAAGGTTCTAAAATTCAGGATTTTAGCATGCATATCTTGGTTAGAACAAGTGGTTATTTGAGTTACTGTTACCTTTCTATTAGTCCTGAACCAATCTGGATGGAGCTCTGGCACGAAACAAGGCATTTTTGCCCAGAGAACTGTCGCCCACTGGAAATGTTCTCTCTTTTGGACCATTCTCTTTAAACCCTAGAGATGGTTATGTGTGAAAATCCCAGTAGATCCATTTCTGAAATACTCAGACCAGCCTGTTTAGCACCAACAACCATGGCACATTCAAAGTCACTTAAATCACCTTTCTTCCCCATTCAGATGCTCCGTTTGATGCTTCCCCATTCTGTTTCTTCTGTCTACATAGTTTCTACCATGTGATCGGCTTATTAGCTTTTTTTATTAACAAGCAGATGAACATGTGTTGCTAATAAAATGACCTGCGAATGTAGTTTCACTCTGTAGGAAGTTGTCTTAGATATTGATTTTTTTTTTCATATAGAAACCGTAATTTCAGTAGTCATGGTTCCTTGGTATACAGGCTTACTGGTCAGATTTACTGAATGTCAATCAGTGTTATGTAACCAAAAAGTGTGGAATGATAAGAGATGAAGTTCATTCACTTAAAGGCTGCTAAAAGCTTTTTTGCTACTGACCAAAGTTCAAATGTTGAAATCTCAAGACGTCCAAACACAGCTGCCACAGTTGAGTCTTTGAGCAAGGGCCTTAACCATAAACTGCCTCAGGGGTTGTAGGGTTTGATGCTGTGGTGTAATGGCTGCTGCTCTCAAGTGCTGCAAAAAGGCCTACTAGTGTATAAATATAAACTAGTAACAAGGTTATCAATAAGCCAGTGGTAAGGCTATTCACTTATCAGGAAAAAAAAGTAACCTTGTTATCTTGCGCCCCTGTTATCTCACCAACCTCATCTCTTGCCACCTGTGATGGTAGGACGGAGTTCCCTCCATGCACTGTACCTTGAAAAACCACCAACCTCGGCTCTCGCCCTCGCCATTCCTGAAATGTGACACATATCTTGCCAGCAATGAAATTCTTCCCCGCTAAGCTGCCAAGTTTTCAGCCCCCATTGGTAGGTGTCACTTTAATCCTACCGACAGGGTCACCTTCCCTGCTCTCTCCTCAGCTGGGAGCTCACATTGCCGGTGGATCTTGATCCTGCTCACTCTGCTGATACCTTGCTGATAATTGTTATTGCTCTGTTGATGTGTTTTGTCGGCCTGAAGCATATGACACGTGATGTGCTGTTTTGAACAATCGGAACTTGCAACACCGGATGATGTACAGCCCCTGTCTGACTTAAAGCGTTTTACTGCACAGAAACAAGCGTCAATCACGGACTGTTTCTGAAATTTGTATAAATGAATAGAAACTGCACATGTACGTACATATTACTGTACATTGTAATGTGATTGTATGATCATGAGGGCTGCTTAGTAGAACTCTGTCAGCATCAGGTATGAATATCACTTTGTCTAGTTTTTTCTAACCTCGTCAAGTCGCCAAAAATAGCCCCAAAACAGACATGGACGAGATAACGAGTTTAGACTGTATACGCCCTGGCTTATCTAACATAGGCAGCTGTGCTATGCATTATGGGAAGGCAGTATAGCTTTGCATATCATCTAGGATGTTTATTCAGGTATTACACTGACAGATAGGCATGCATATTCATTACAAGCTGTAAAATTCAAAGTGAATAAAATACCAGTGACTCAGCAGAACATCTGCACTATTAAGGATCTCAGAGCCGACGCAGCAGGGATCTTTGAACTAGTATCAGGTTCACAGTGATGACTATGCTTTTTAGATTTCAGCGGTCTAAAAAAAGCTAACCATTTCAGACGCATCAGTCACTGTTTGAAACACTGTCTGAGAAAAGGAATGTTTTCCTATGGAACCCGATAAGGGTCAAACCAGGTCAAAAAGGGTGAGAGCAGCTCAAGTCCCCTGGTCTTTACTCCATTTTATCTGAAAAACCTCCCTAAATTCCCTTTGTCATTGCTATTGCTCAGCTTCTCTTCTCTGTATGCTGCATTTTTCTTGCTCTCACTTTCGAGTGCTTCTCATGCGCTCGACTCTCAGATGCTTGCGTATGTTGACTTGATTGCCTTGGGCCTCGTCACACCTTTCCTAAGTTTAGACGGGCATGGGCATGTTGTAACCTCAATCTTCTAACCTAGAAAATATGCTAATGTTACACTTTGACTGTTTTTTTGTTTGAACTTGTTGCTAAGTGACCTCACTGTGTGCAGACATTGCCATATTTTCCTAAGGCCTAAATGAAATACGAATGCAACAGTGACATGAACTAACAAAGGAAATTACTTAAAATAAAGAAGAAGCAATTCTAGCAGCGGTGTGACACACCCCAAGATAAACCCCAGGCGTCCATATGGGGATTAGCATAAACTGCAATGTGTAGCGTCTGGTGAAGACATTAGGGAACATGGGCTCTCTTTGGACGTCACGCTGATGAAGGAGAGAATGCTGAACACAGCACTTCCAGCCTCGTATGCCCAGGTTTATAGCTCTCTTCTTCTGTATCTCTCCATATTATATCTATTTATATCCGGTTCATTCTCTGGCTCATATCCAATGTTTTTGTCGATCAGTATACACATCAATAACACGAGCTGTGGCAAAACACCGCAGCCATTAAAATGCATGCCATTTAGAATTTAGTCAGCCACTGATTGTGAAAGTTCTCCTACTTAGAAAGATGAGAGAGGTCTGTCATTTTCATCATAGCTACACTTCAACTATGAGAGACAAAATCAGCAAAAAAATCCTGAAAATCACAATGTAGGATTTTTAAAGAATTTAATCGTGAATCATGGTGGAAAATAAGTATTTGGTCAATAACAAAAGTTCAACTCAGTACTTTGTAACATAACCTTTGTTGGCAATGACAGAGGTCAAACGTTTTCTGTAAGTCTTCACCAGGTTGGCACACACTGTAACTGGTATTTTGGCCCATTCCTCCATGCAGATCTCCTCTAGAGTGGTGATTTTTTGGGGGCTGTCGCTGGGCAACACGGACTTTCAACTCCCTCCACAAATGTTCTATGAGGCTGAGGTCTGGAGACTGGCTAGGTCACTCCAGTACCTTAAAATTCTTTTTACGAAGCCACTCCTTGGTGTGTTCGGAATCATTGTCATGCTGGGATCATCAGTCGTCCTGTCCCCTTTGCAAAAAGACCACATGATATTCTCCCAATCCTCTTCTGGATCAACCATATGCTTTCTATCAAACTTCAGACGAACCTGGACATGTACTGGCTTAAGCAGGGGGACACGCCTGGCACTGCAGGATCTGAGCGTAGTGTGTTACTGATGGTAGCCTTTGTTACTTTGGTCCCAGCTCTCTGCAGGTCATTCATCAGGTCCCTCTGTGTGGTTCTGGGATTGAAGGAGATTATCAATGGTCTTGTGTGTCTTCCATTTTCTTACAATTGATTCCACAGTTGATTTATTCACACCAACCTGTTTGCCTATTGTAGATTCACTCTTCCCAGCCTGGTGCAGGTCTACAATTTTCTTCCTGGTGTCCTTTGACAGCTCTTTGGTCTTGGCCATGGTTGAGTTTGGAGTCTGACTGTGTGAGGCTGTGGACAGGTGTCTTTTATACAGGTAACGAGTGGAGGACAGAAGAGCTTCTTAAAGAAGAAGTTACAGGTCTGTGAGAGCCAGATATCTTGCTTGTTTGTGGGTGACCAAATACTTATTTTCCACAATGATTTACAATTAAATTTTTTGAAACTCCTACAATGTGATTTCCTGGATTTGTTGTTCTCATTATGTCTCTGATAGTGGAAGTGTACCTATGATGAAAATTACAGACTTCTCTCATCTTTCTAAGTAGGAGAACTTGCACAATCAGTGGCTGACTAAATACTTTTTGCCCCACTGTATGTGTATATGTACATGTATATGTATGTATGTGTGTATGTGTATATATATATATCCATCCATCTAGAGTCATCCACCACCACTTGGAATTAGATTAAGCTGGTATGGAAAGTGATTCTGCGAGTGAGTGAGTTTCACCCATATTTCCTAATAACTTAAATAAATTATTGCCAGGTTTTCTGAAGATAACTATGTATGCCCTGCTTCATCCTGAATGTTTTTTCATTTATGGAATGTGAGTTCTGAGGTCTGTTTGAAGTTCTGAAGGAGTTGTGTATTAGAATGACTATTTGCAAACACTCTTAACTTCAGGCTGAGTTTACATTCCTCCCAGTTCTGGCTGCATAAACACAATCATTAATTGGAGAGACTGACAACACAGGGGCTTAAGAAAGTTTTAGAGAGTGCACACAAAAATGCACATGAT
This sequence comes from Ancistrus triradiatus, assembly GCA_025084515.1. Lineage (NCBI taxonomy): Eukaryota > Metazoa > Chordata > Actinopteri > Siluriformes > Loricariidae > Ancistrus > Ancistrus triradiatus. The sequence goes on along the minus strand of JAJAGP010000807.1, from coordinate 48,108 downwards.
ATGAAGAACTTTAAACTAGGGTCATCTGCTAGTTGAGTCATATTTCTGGAAGCTGTTTTTGTGGAACTGTGTTTTTGCCGTTATGGATGTTTTTCAGTAGTGCTATTGTGTTCTTGATGGTTTTTTCATGATTTTTTTCAAAGATCCTTCCTGTGTTAAGTAGAGCAAGGTGCAAGGCACATAATGGCTGCTTCAGTGGAGCACAGCAACATCAGTTTATAAGTGAACAGCAGCAAAGGCTTCTTTTACTAATATGTTGGTGTTGGTGAAGCTGGAGTGTGTAGTCAGATAGGGATTCAAATAAATGGCCATTTTATGTAATAAAGCATCTATGACTAAACAAGAGGGATATTTAGGGCTGAGGTACAGTGTACAGACAAATGTGATTATGAACTTTTTTCCTCATTAACCATCACTCACACATCAAGCATCAGGTTTAGGAGGAGCAGCATGTTTTAGGTAACAGGTTTAGGAGACATGTTGGTTAATTAATCTACAATTATAACCAGTCTTTTTTCATGACTGTATGCATAGCAACGTATGTATATAGCTTATTGTTAGCCCTGAGTTACTACTAGCCTGTTAAAACTAGACTTTTTAGAAAGGGGGCTGATTATTTTCCCAATTAGGAGTCCCACATTTTTACTGACAGAATGTTATGAGCGTTATGAGCGTTATGAACATCTCTGTGTACTGACAACTCTCTCCAGTTGGTTTAAATTAACATGATTGTGACTAGATACTACTGAACACAGAAAGACAGTGGCTAACTATGAAACAGGCTAGGGTGCTAACAAAGAGATGTGGTAAACAAAGAAGCTAACAAACAAAGCTAATAAATGTGGCCAAAAGCTAACACTACAGGACAAGGTGCTAATATAGATTGACAAAGCTAAACCAAATGCTAACAAGATCAGACACTAATAAACATAGACAATGCCAAGACAAACAGATTATCCTAATAACCAGACAGTGCTAAGACAAATAGACAATACAAACAGCTCATGCTAATACATACAGAAAGAGCTAATGCAAACAAACAGTGCTATTATGTGACTGTGGTAGCCTAGTGGTTAAGGTACTGGACTATGGACTAGACAATACAGGGTACAAATCCCACCGAGCTGCCACTGTTGGGTTCTTGAGCAATGCCCTTATTCCACAATTGCTTGGATTGTAAGACTTTATCAGGTGTAGGTCGCTCTGGGTAACGCGTCTGCTAAAATGCCTAGATATAGATGCTATTACAGACAGACATGCTAACGCTAACATAATAATACAGTGAGGCTAAAGGCTAACAGTAGCATAGTGACAAAAGCAAAGCAGAGAGAACCAGGAGCCAAGATACACAGCATGTGTGAAAATGCCAGACCGGGAAGTGCACAGGTATGGGAATATTTATAGGATAGGCACCACCGGCTATAATGGAACAGATTGTTGTGGAAGGAGAAAAGGGTCAATGAAGGGGCCGTGAAGGATGATGTTGCTCTCCAGCATACACTATTGACTCCTTGATTACTTATTGGATGTATAAGTGGAATTTTCCACTCCATCTGGCTTTAGCCTGGTCACTACAAAACACTCATGCTTTTATGGTTTGAATCAACGGTGACTTGTTGTATTGTAATCTGGTCCACCCTGAAGTGAGTATGCTTTCTACTGCAAAAACTCTGAAGGATCACCATTTTCCCTTCAGTTGTCTTCAGTGACATTTGCTCTTCAGTTTCACAACTGATGACACATAGCAATAATTTAAAACGGGTAGGAAACGTTCATTTTTCCACACCGCCTCCAGTTTTACTTACCAGGTACAGGCTGTACTTAAATTGTTACATCTGATGTAGTAAAATAGGCCAATTTTACAAACACAAAGGTGCGTAGGTATGTCTAAACAAGTCTAACTTTGTAAATGTTGTAGGCTAAGTAAATATCACTTTATGTGACGCCTATTCCAGCAAACCTTTGTTGTGTGTCTATGTTATAAATAAAACAGGGCAGGATATGAGCTAACATCTGAGCAGAATCTGATTTTCCTCTTGCTGCCTACGATTCAGGTCTACTCAATATAAAACCGCCCAGCACATGCCTGCTGCATTAGTGCCATCATACCCACACTCCACCATTCACTCTGAAGGTGGTGAGCCCACAAGATGACTTTTCCATATGGGTTACCATTGGATTACATGTGTGAGTGGTCATCAGATGCTTGCCTGTGAGCACCACCTTTTATCCAGGGAGTCCTGAGATCCATGATTCACAAAGCTTACACTTAGTGTTACTTGTACCTTAATGGGGATCGATAGGATTGCTGGTCAGCTGAAAACTTGCTTAGACTTCTTTACTTTGGGTTACCTTAATGGAAGATTTAAGCTCCGGGGGACATAGCGCTGATGTTCATTGAAGCACACATGCCTCTTCACCATGACAAGGTCTAGTTCCATAAGATGGTTCTCTGCTGTCCTTTCCAGCTGAGCACTACCAGATCAACAGTTGGTTACTCATTTATATTGAAGCACATATGCCCCTTCACCATGATATAGTCTACAAGATGATTTCACATTGCCATTTTTGGCTGAACCCAAGTTGGTTACATGTGTGGCAGATCTTTAGATGCTTGCCTGTGATCACCACCCTTCCTCCAGGGGTGAGGCCTGGGGACCACAATGTTTCTTGTATCTCTCATGGGAATCTATAGGAATTGTCTTTGTCTGACCCTAATTGGAGCATTAAGTTACTGTGGCGCAGCCCTGACGTTCATAGTGGCGTACACGCCTCTTCATCATGACAATCCTCTTTAGCTCCAGGCCACAGATTCCTTCTGTGTCTTGGGATCCCCCTTAGTATCTGGAATCTGTGGCTAGAGAGCATGATTCGAATAAACTTTATAGTTAAGTTCAAATTTGTAGGTTTTTCTATGATTGATAGCACCACAGAGCATCTCGACAGCAAAGCATCCATTATTTGGTCTCTCCAATAATGACTGTTTAAAGAAGCCCATTTTGGAACAACCCTACAAATGGCTGCCTTTTGAGTATTCTTCCTTTGAAGTCCACTGCATAGGCTGAATGAGTTTGTACTGCTATAAAAACATGTGTCATAGCTCCCAGTCTCTTAAGTTTGTTTGTGTCCTTGTTTCTCCTGTTCTGGAGTGTTCTCATTCTGCTTGTGCCCCAGTCTGCCTGTCTGGATTATGTATGAATTAGATCATGATTAATATGATATTTCTTTTTATTGAAATGCTGTGCCAACCATTGGATTGTGCCCAGTAACTTTGGAAAAGTGCTATGAGAAAGATTCCGGAAAACACTGAACCATCTGTAGCTTTCATGTGTATTCATGTGTAAAGTGTTAGTCTCCCTCCTGACCTGAATGCACCCTCACTCTTCAACCGAGTATCACATGAATGTATTAATAGTTGTAAACAGATACTGATTTGCAGTTCTCATATACTGGCCTGCTTTTCGTTTCACCACAGTCCATCTAATGGACCTACCACAGACATTAACAGGGCTCTGGTAGGAGGCCAGTGGTAGACAGCTGATATTTGTGCAGGCAGTATGGTAGACTTGAATACATGTGAAGTTTAAGTTTTAAATGAAAGAACTGAAATATGTCCACTGTTGCCATTAAGTGTTCTTTCACACTATTATTATTGGAATTACTATTACAGTGAAGTAGTGTTGTATATTACATATACGGTATACACTCATGCATCAGTTTATAATTGTTTCTACACTCATTGTCCATTTCATCAGTTCCTCTTACCATATACAATCACTTTGTAGTCCTGCAATTACACAGCAGTGCTGCTGGAGAACAACACTGGTGTTCGTGTTATTAGACAGAGCCACCTCATTGCGCTACCTTGTAGTTGCAAAGTCAGAGACAGTAGCTCATCTGTTGTGGCACAGTTTGTGTTAGTCATCCTCTAATCATTCATCAGTGCTCAGGACAGGATGCTGGTGGCTGGACATTTTTGTCACATGGACTATTTTCAGTGCAGCAGTGACACAGGTGTTTAAATCTCCGGCAACAATACTGTGTCTGATCCACTCATACCAGCACAGTGGAACTGATAAAATGGACAGTGAGTGTAGAGAAGTGTACCTAATAAAGTGATCGGTGAGTGTATAACATTTATTTGTCCTTTAAGGTGTACTTGCTCACTTACTTTGTAGTGTGTTTTGAGAGAGGACCTCCAGGTGCAAGACAGAACCTTGTAAAGTGTCTTTGTACTTGTCTGTGTATGAATAGTTAAACAAAATGGGTCACTGAAAAAAGACAAACAGCATCTTTTATAATAGATGGAGAGCGATTAGGGGATGGACTGCCTGTACGCTGACCTCAATAGATTCTCAGTTATCTATTCTCAAACATGTAAGATTATACATCCATTGAAATAACAAATTATATAAATTCTTAATTAATAATTTTGGTAGTGGAGTATAGACGCTACCGTATTTGGGGGTACTTGGATGCACCCATTGCATGCACACGTATAATTATAGACATAATTTCTCATACATTCACACATAACAAATGTGACCTAAAAACATGTGGGTCACAGATCCATACACTGTTCTGCTGCATTACTACTGCACAGGCAGAGCTGATAGACCCACCAAAAAGCTGTTACTAAAAGCACTGTTCTCTGTTGATAACATTGTGTTCTATCAGTCCGGTACCTGTGGATAGAGATAACGCTGGATCAAGCACATCTGCTGTGAAATTATAACCTGTATAACTGCTCTAATGAACAGGCACAATATGGTGGCAAAGGAATTATAAGTTATTATTAAATTCACCCGCTGAGACAAAATACGCATGAACACATTTTAGTGCAAATGATTGTACTGTTTGTAATGATATATTTCTCCGCTTCTCTTGCTCTTTCCTTTTCCCCACCTTATTAACCCCCTCTCCATATAGGGCCGCTGTTCCAGAGAGAATTGCAAGTACCTGCACCCGCCTCCCCACCTGAAGACACAGTTGGAGATAAATGGCCGTAATAACCTGATTCAACAGAAGAACATGGCCATGCTCGCCCAGCAGATGCAGCTTGCCAATGCCATCATGCCAGGGAGCCAGCTTCAGCCAATGGTGAGGTTCACTTTCAGCTCTACAGTAGTTACTACACTCACCGGACGCTTCATTAGGTACAACTTTTCATCTCCTTAAAGCAAATATCTAATCAGCCAATCACAACTCAACATTTAGGAATGTAGACATGGTCAAGACAACCTGCTGAAGTTCAAACTGAGCATCAGAATGGGGAAGAAAAGTGATTTAAGTGGCATGGCTGTTAGACGGGCTGGTCCGAGTATTTCAGAACAGACTGATCTATTGGGATTTCCATGCACAGCCATGGAATGGCTATGGCTTACAGAGACTGATAGAAAGGCAACAGTCACTCAAATAACCAGTCTTTACAACCAAGGCATGCAGAAGAGCATCTCTGAACACACAACATGTCGACCCATGAAGGAGATGGGCTACAGCAGGAGAAAACCACACCGGATGTCACTTCTGTCAGCTAAGAACAGGCAACTGAAGCTACAGTTCACACTGGCCCACCAAAATTAGACAAGGAAAGACGGACAGAAGACCTAGAACTGATGAGTTTGAAATTCTGCTGCATTCAGATGATAGGGTCCGAATTTGGCGTAAACAACATGAATGCATTGATCTGGCCTGCCATCAATGGGCTGGTGTTGGTGGTGTAATGATGTGGGGGATCTTTTCTTGGCACACTTTGGATCCCTTATACCAATTGAGTATTGTGTAAATGTCATACCCTACCTGAGTGTTGTTGCTGACCATGTCCATGACAGTGTACCATCTTCTGATGGCTTTCAGCAGGATAACACACCGTGTCACAAAGCATAAATCATGTGTTCACTGTACTGAAATGGCTTCCACAGTCACCAGATCTCAATCCAATAGAGCACCTATGGCATGTGGTGTAGCAGGAGATTTGCATCTTGAATACTGGCAAATCTGGAAATCTGCAAATACTTCATATGCATCTTGCAACTGATAAATATGCAGCAGCCTCATGATGTTATCATGCCAATATGGACCAAAGTCTCTGAGGAATGTTTCCAGCACCTTGTTGAATCTGTGCCATGAAGAATTAAGGCAGTTCTGAAGGCAAAAGGGGTCCAACCCAGTACTAGAGAGATGTACTTAATGAAGTGCCCTGTGTGTGTGTGTGTGTGTGTGTGTGTGTGTGTGTGTGTGTGTGTGTGTATAAAAGCAGCATTCATGAATGCTATCAGGTATATAAGATCCCTGACCTGAGAGGCTGTATAATAGACATTAAGCAAATAAAATATTTTTCAAATGGTATATTAACTATACAATGCATTGCCTTACAGATTCCAAGTAATCAACCGTTTACACAGATGAATCAGCATTTTCCCTTGGTGTGTCTGCAAATTTTCCTATTTTGTCTGTTTTAAAACAAGCATTAGAACTGGCCTATGGAAGTCATTATTGTTAAGATAATATCTTTTATTGCCACTAATAAAAATCTCAGTATGTAGCAAATTGTATTGTATGTGTGAAATATGCTGACATTTTTTGCAAGAATACACTAATATAATGTTATGTGTAGATTATGTTTTTTCTCAAATGATAAATTATAATTTTCTATCAAAGGATCTGAAACAGGAGACATTACATACACAGTATGAGGCCTACCGGTTCGAGCTGAACACTTTGTTCTTTTGCAAAACACATTATCCGGGATGTCTGTTTTTAATAAAAGCCGAAGAAAGCTTCAGATTTAAAGCCCTGTGCAGCAGAAAATTATAGCTTCTAATTAAAAACTTTTAATACCATAATAAACTGAAAGATTTTACAGTTCAAATCACTGCTGGACGAAGTGCTGTACTTGAGTGAAAGCAGAGATATTGCTAGTAAAATATTACTCCTTAATCCTTTTTTTCCACTTGAGAGAAGTACAAGCTACATAAGTACTTGCTTTTAAATATACTTAAGTACTAAAGTAATGTTATTAATATGGTTACATGTTAGCTGACTACTTTAAGCAGTAGATAGGGAATGGAATTATTGAAGGATGAAACCTAGGCAGGCAAAGCAGGAATTTGAAAATTAACCTTCAAAAAGTCTTGATGCATGCTCAATAATCCAGCTAAGAAAAATCCCAGAAGTTCATCTGGACATAGATTTTGTCGGAGAGGAAACGTTTCGTCACTCATCTAAGTGACTTCTTCAGTCTCAGCAGTTGGAAAACTTCCCCCAATCTTATATACAGCACCTTACAGCATAACGACTGGTACCAGCACCATTACATAAACAATGGGGACTGGTGATCAGTTTAATATGCAGATTGACATAGCCATTAACGACAATGGCCACGTGTGCCATTCACACAGGATTGGGAAAGGGCTGCGATGGCTCCGTTGTATAAGATGGTGAGAGGTGTACTCTGAGGCCCCCTCCTCGGTTCAGGGATGGACGTTCCAAAAATGGCTCTTTTACTCCTCCGCGTTCAAATCATCGTTCCTCCCTATCAAGGATCTGCACGTCTTCATCCTTGAAGGAGTGGCCACTGGTCTGTAGGTGGGTGTAAACCGCAGAGTCCTGACCTGATGAGGTAGCTCTTCTATGTTGTGCCATCCGTTTCGCCAGTGGCTGTTTGGTTTTCCCCGATGTACAGTTCCTGGCAATCCTCCTGGCACTTCCAAAGCGTCCACTACATTACTCTGTTTGTGCTGGGGGACCCGATCCTTGGGGAAAACGGATAGCACAACATAGAAGAGCTACCTAATCAGATCAGGACTCTGCGGTTTACACCCACCTACAGGCCAGTGGTCACTCCTTCAAGGATGAAGACGTGCAGATCCTTGATAGGGAAGAAAGATGGTTTGAATCCAATGATCACCGGTCCCATGTGGCCATTGTCATTAATGGCTATGTCAATCTGAATATTAAACTGATCACCAGTCCCATTGTTATGTAATGGTGCTGGTACCAGTCGTTATGCAATGTGCTGTATATAAGATTGGGGAAGTTTTCCAACTGCTGAGACTGAAGAAGTCACTTAGATGAGTGACGAAACGTCAGATGAACAGATTCAACTTCTGGGATAACCTTCAAAAAGTAAAAAAAAGAACTCAATTGCAGCATTGGGTGTGACAAGGACGACAAAAACAAAGACTTTTTATGTAGTGGGACTGTATGCAGTGATAGTAACTACAGAGGTTTTATAAATGTATTGGAGTCAAAAGTATACATTTTTATCTGGAAATGTAGTGGAATGAAAGTAAAAAGACTCAAATAATAGAAACACTAGAAACTCTAGACTACTTGAAAATAGTAATTGAGTAAATTTACTTTGTAATATGAAGTGATTTTAACAAAAAAGATCTAAGCACAAATAATACAAATAACGAGGCACAGGTCCTGGGAAAATCCCGTCACACACACAGCTGGTAGTACAGCCATATATATTCCAAATAGCAATGTGAAAAATAGCACTTTTAAATAATAGTATGACCCATATGAACTCTGTAACTGATTGATGCTTTACTGCAGTTAACCTTGTTCTGACTCTCTCCTACAGCCTTTATTCTCCGTAACGCCAAACCTAGCAACCAATGCCAGTGCGGCAGCAGCAGCCGCTGCAGCAGCAGCCGCTACGTTCAACCCATATCTGAGTCCTGTATCACCAGCGCTGGTGCCCACTGCCGCCGACATCCTGCCCAGTGCGCCAGTCCTGATCGGGGGTAACCCGGCTGCTGTGGCACCTGTAACCTCCACCGCAAACGCCGCTGCCCAGAAATTGCTGCGCACCGACCGCCTGGAGGTAATAGAGAAAATGCAAGGAGTTTAGTTGTAGTTCATTGTTAAATTGGACAACACTCACTAACGTCTGAGAGTAGGAAGTTGAAGCTTCTGGGCCTGTGTTGTAATAAAGATGTTTCACTTACTAATGAATGCATTGTGAATTCAAAACACTGCAACAAATGAGTTATGTCAAACAATGCAAGCAGATTCAAGGTTTCCTAGAACACCTATATGCCGATTTGTTGTGTATGCATCAGTGAATCAATGTTCAGTCCTTGGTGGTTGTTGTCAAAATTTTCCAGGTCTTTTAAAACCACTTATATAGTATTTAGTTACCCCATCTTGGTTATTATGACAAAATTTGCACTCTCCATTTTTTTCTAATCATTTTCCATGAAGGTCAGACTAGAGAATTTCAGATCATATCTATCATAAAATGTGACTCTCCTATACCATTCATTTTCTGTGGCTGGTCAGATCTGACCAAAACACCACAGATGTTACAAATTTGAACAAATTTCCTGAAGTCAATGGAGCGGTTATCATTAATTTTGTGTATTTATGTGCATTGACTGGGCAAAGTCATGAAGCCAGTCAGATAACAGAAACCATGGTTACAGTGGTGCCGGAGGTTCATGAGCCGTTTACGATTTTCTATATTTCTGAACAAATTCAACCTAAAACATTATCAGACTTTTACATAAAGTAGATATTATATACGCACTTAAACAAAGGAGGGAATTATATTTTACTCGATCATCTATTTATTAAGAAAAATGATCCAGTATTACATATCTGTGAGCGGCAAAAGTATGTGAACTTTTCCTCTCAGGCTCTTCTGGTGTGACTGATTTGTTCAGCAATGACTGCAACTAAATTGTTCTCGGTAACTGTTGATTAGGCCTGCACATTAGCTTGGAGGGATTTTAGCTCTACTGTCAACTCTGATGTTGGTGGGTTCACTCACATGAACCGCTGACTTCATGTCCCATGACATTTAATCATTTCTATTGGATTAAAGTCAGGAGTTTGATTTGGCCATACAAACCTTTAGCTTTGCCCTCCTTTAACCAATCTTTGATAGAACAACCTGTGTGCTCAAACCATAATACTACCCCACCATGTTTCACAAATGGTTCTTATGCTGGAATGCATTGTTTTCCTTTCTCCTGACATAATGGTTCTCAGTTTTCTGACCATGTGAGCTAACTGCTAACTGCAGATGGGCAGCATTGTTATTTATGGAGAGTGGTGGTTTTCTTCTTGGAACCCTGACATGCACACCATTGTTGTTCAGTGTTGTCCTGATGGTGGACTCATGAACATTAACATGAAACAATTTGAGTGAGATGTTTAGTTGTTTAGAAGTTAGCCTGGGTTCATCTGTGACCTCACATTGCTCATATTGAAGTCATTTTATTTTGGTCAACCTCTCCTGGGGAGGGTAACAGTGGTCTTGAATTTCCTCCAATTGTAGAGTTGGTCTGACTGTGGATTAGTGGATCCAAAGTCCTTAATGATGGTTTTGTAACCTTTTCCAGTTTGATGAGCATCACCAACTCTTTTTTTGACCCTTTTTTCTTCAGAAATCTGTTTTGTTTGTAGCATGATATACTTCCACAAATGTTTTGATGAAGATCATACGCTCACAACTGATTCATCTCATTGATTGAAACACCTGACTCTAATTTCACCTTCAAGCTAACTGCTAATCTTAGAGGTCCACATAATAAAGATAGATACCACTCACAGATAGTTAATATCGGATCATTTTAAGCACTAAATAAATGACAACAAAATCAAATTCCTTTATGCATATATTAAGCCAGATAATCTCATTCCTTTCCACTGAGCTCTGTACATGCGCTACAGTAAACAAATAAATAATATGAGATAACCTTTTACTAGACTAGATTTATAGTATATAACATAGGTATAGAAGAAAAAGAAAACAAAAAAATCAGTTGCCTTAAAACAAATCCAGTCTTTTTCTAGCCCTCCTGATGTGTCCCGGTGTACTTTCACAACATGTAGTACTCTCACAGCCTGTGACCATTGCTGTGATGAAGCATTTCCATACACATGTGAGGGTGATGACTGAGAAGCAGCTTGATCAATAGTTGTTTGCAGCTCATGTATGAGAAGGCTGGGTCTCAAGAAAAATATCAAAGCAATGCCTGTGTAGCAACTGTAGAAGGCAAACGTGAACATGAAAGCAAAATCAAATCCAGGGCATTTTAGGCAATTCTGTAATCAGTAATCCTGGCCAGACACATTTTTAGAAGCAACAAAAAGGGATGTAAAACCAGCCCCAACTGACCTCCAACCTGTCAAAGCCAGTTGCGTTGCTCAGCCCAGTGGAAAGGCACAGCAGGGACTTGAACCCAGGTACCTGCGGTGTGGGCTAGCATTGCTCCACTAGAGTGAAGTTTACAATATTTAATAATATTAACAATAATCATATTTTATAAGTACTGTAGATATCCACTGTAAGTTCTTGGACTAAAAGTTCATTTTAAGAACACAGACATGACAAATCATAGGATAATTACTTAGCCATGGTTTACCAAATGCCACTGTTGCCTAAATAGCTAACATAAGCAGAAAGCAAACATGTTAGCAGAAACAAATTGCTTGTAGCACCGGTTAGGAACACTAGAGGCTAGTGATGAGAATTCCGGCTCTTTTTCAGAGCTACAAAACATCTAAAGACCACTTGAGAGCCGAAAGAGCCGGCTCTTTTTAGTGAGCCGAGCCAAAAGAGCCGGCTCTTTCGGCTCTCAAGTGGTCTTTAGATGTTTTGTAGCTTAATTTATTACCAAAGTATGTGTAAAATGAATTACTAATGTAAAAACACATAATATTGAATGTTTGTTATTATTAATGTGCTTTTTATTTATATACTCACAATGAAACACAGTAAAATCAATTATAAAATACAAAACCGAAGACCGATCTTAATTACAGGTCCAATCTGGTCTCTGATTATCAAGTCAAGTGAAGTCAGATCTATTTATATATAGCGCTTTTTACAATGGAGCATTGTCTCAAACCAACTTTTACAAGTTTAGATTATCTCCTAATAACTACGTCCAATCCCAAATTGAGCAAGCCTAGGGCGACAGTGGCAAGGAAAAACTATGTGTAGTATTTGTAATTTGCAACTATATACAGGGAAACAAGACATCATCTCTCTCTATCTCTCTCTCTCTTACAGGTCCAATCTGGTCTCTGATTATCAAGTCAAGTGAAGTCAGATCTATTTATATACATATATATATATATATATATACACACACACACACACACACACACACACTCACGCGCACATGTACAAGTACAATGCAACGAAATGTAGTTTAGCATCTAACCAGAAGTGCAATAAGCAGCAACAAATTAAAAAATATATAAATCGGCTCACAATCAGGAACCGGCTCTCGTCGTTCATTTCAAAGAGCCGACTCTTAGAGCCGGATCGGTCGCGACCGACACATCACTACTAGAGGTAGTGGAGTGCCTGCATTAAGCACAAGCTCAGTTTTGGCTAGTAATTCTGGTTCATGTGGTGCCGTAGGTTAATCATAACTGATTGTCATCTGCTGTGGCGCACCTTATTTAAAGGTTGCCTAAGACTCGCAAGAATCTAAAGTCTGATCGTATATACCACGGAACCTTGTAATTCGAACGATTTTTTTGTCCGATAAGGTTATTTTCTTTACTTTTAAGGGTACTAACCTTCTTAACCCTAATGTTATGTTGCCACATGCATTAATTGAAATACACTCATAATGACCGACGTGTCAGCGCAGGATCTTAATATACACGTAATTTATCATGCAAGTATTTCGTGTGAATGTATAACTGAACTGTATGTTGGATTTGCTGGGGTGTAACAGGACTAGCATTCTACATGTGTAAAATGGGTGCTACCGGTAAATTACTATGTTAAGGTTGCAAGTGTGAATATTACTGGTTAAGATAACCTGATGATTACCCAGGCTTTGACTGAGAACGGGGATTTAGCTATCCTGCGTCATGGTGTCTTGTGCAGAACTTTCAGCAATTTTCGTGTAGTGTTCAGAAAGGAAAAGAAATCACAAGGGTATTGCTGCCCCCTGCTGTTTTCCTACATGTTATAAAAACGTGTGTGATATATCAAAATGGTACACTATACATATGGATCATAATATCTAGGATATAAATCTGAAGGTTAAATGATTTGTACAACTTTTATTTGAAAAACCCAAATATCCAAACGTTTCTTGGGGTTACTGGGGTTCTGGTTAAGAATAGGTGTAGCAATAATAAGCTCCAATAATCATTATGTCAATGGAAAATCCCCATAGATATCATATGTATATGCATTTTGTAGTTGTACAACTACAGACTGTAGTCCATCTGGTTCTCTACATACTTTGTTAGTCCCCTTTACTGTGTTCTCTAATGGTCAGGACCCCCACAGATCAGGTACTGTTTGGGTGGTGGATCATTTTCAGTACTGCATTGACACTGATGTTGTGGTGGTGTGTTAGTGTGTGTCTCTGTGTATATCTTGTGCAAAAGTTTGGGCTCCCTTGGTCAAAATGCATGTTTTGCCTATTTTTTAAATGGAAAAAAGCTGCCACAACCTTAAATATAGCATACATTAATGCATAAATGAATCAGCAAATTTTATTTTTTCCCCCATTTTTGGTCATATGCTGGAATGTACAAGGCATTGGTGAGCAATGGGTCATCAGTCCATCACAGAGCTGGGTAGGAGTTCCTGCCCAGCCTCCCTTTCCCAGACACTAGACAAGCAATTTTACCTTGTTTGTAGCACCTTTGCTGCTACAACAGGTTTTATCCTTCTAAGGGCTTTCCACTAGATTTTGGAAAATGAATGTGGGGTCGGCGTCTGACGATCGATAATAAGTCCTGGCTCACTTTTAACATTTCAGTGCAATTTCTGGTCAAAGTTCTGTGTCAGCTAGCCAAGTTGGCAAGCCAATTCTCTATGGACCTTAAGGACAGCAGTGTAGAAATGAACTGACTTGTTGGAAGTTGAAACCTATAAATGTGTCATAATGAGAGTCACTGGGATATTCAGTACAACCCATTCTGCCACTGCCATACTGCCACTGTTTGTCTATGGAGAATCCAGAAACGTCTGCTTTACACTGTGAGTGTTACTGCAATGGCAGAGCTCGAGAATTCGAAGAGGTGTCCACAAACGTTTGTGTAATATAGAGTACATCATATAAAAGTTTGTTTCTTTTAGAGACTGTCTTAACCTCAATAAACATGACATAATCCCTTGTGGTGGGCAACGTTTTGCAAAACTAGTGCATGCATTCACGTCCTCCTGATCACAGTAAGTGTTTCTGTGTGTTAGGTGTGTCGGGAGTACCAGCGTGGTAACTGTTCTCGCGGTGAGACGGACTGCAGATTCGCTCACCCAGCCGACAGCACCATGATCGACTCCAGTGAGAACACTGTCACCGTGTGCATGGATTACATCAAGGGCCGCTGCTCACGAGACAAGTGCAAATACTTTCACCCCCCTGCACACCTGCAGGCCAAGATCAAAGCAGCTCAGCACCAGGTGAACCAGGCCACTGCCACTGCAGCCATGGTGAGTGCAGGAGACATGCATACATGCAAATACAGAGACACAGTTCAACATAGATCTATATTCCTACAACTTAAATGCACACACAAACACACACGCCTGTCTTTCTATCATTGTGAGGATATTTCATTGACATAATATTACTGTAACTATAATACACCTACAGCAAAACGTTGTAGCCTAAAACAAATCTTTTGCCGCGTTTGGCTTTTCAAAATAAAGTTGCGGTACACAGAAATTTCTTTCTATCATAGTGGGGACAACTGGTCCTCACAATGATATATAAACTTCGTGCACACTCACACAAACGGAGCATGCTCATATGTGAATCCAGATATGTTAACCTTCATAATTGATTGTGTAAGGCTGGTTCTTCTATGGCACTATACATGCTTAAGGGGGACTTAAAGGCATATATGGCAAACTTTGTATTGAGGAATATTACTGCACAACTACCAAATAGATTTGGCATTCATAAATCTATCTTAGATTGAATTGGTACTTAGAGGAAATCAGTACTGTGCCAATTAACTTTATTTTGTTCAGTTTATTAGTCAGTGAATATACGTGAACTGGGTCTCTGGGTAAAACTAAACCTGATTTTCTCTTCAATGATTTTATTGGTAGCCACAAGACTTGGTTGTACTAACTACTAACTGAGGTTATATCAGGTGTTTATCTAAATAAGTATTCTGACAAGATGTGTAAAATAAATGACAGTTACAGTGTACAGTATAGTATAATATATGAGTGAGTAGAACATCCACTGTTACACTAGACTCACCTCACTGATGAAATGGCAGGATGTGAAGTAGGTGAGATACTCCCATTTGTCCAAAATACATTTATTAATGGTTCATTCTTAAAAATAGATTATGAAGTGAAATGAAGTGCAGTGGTATCCCAGTTCTTGTTGTTAATTCGTTCCAGGATGCTTGTTGAAACTGAAAATGATGAGTACAGAGCACATTTTTCCCATAAATAATAATGTAAATTGAATGAATCCGTTCCAGACCCCCAGAAAATCCACACTGTATAAGGCATTATATGCATTAATGGAGTTGTATTGTACAGGCGCTCCCTGATATGATGGGGATATGTTCCGACAAATCCATGCTAAATATTTATCACGAACCAATGAGTTTACTATAGCATATAGTGTATCATAGCGGAGCTGACCGTATTGTACATATTATACATTATCCTACAGTTTGCCAAAATCATTAACACAGAGCTTATTTATAATAAAGCATTGAAAGTCTCGTAATTTAGTGAGTAATGGACTGAAAGTGAAAAGTCAAAGCAAAACACTTACTCTGTTGGTGAGCTCAGGGAGCTAGCTGCTAATGCTAACTGCTCAGCCTGAAACTGACCCGTATGACTCAGTTCTTCATGTTCTTTTAGTTGACTGTATTCATCAACCTATTTGCACTAAGTATACAGTACTGTAGATGTAAAATAAAGAAAAACACGATGAAAATAGCGGAGATCTCCACTGAGAAACAGCTATTGTGAAACTGACTGCTTTGAGAAGCGAAGTTCCAAAGTGGTCAAGAACCTAGGTAGCACTGTATTTGCAGGCAAGGGTTGGGCTTTTTTTTATTGCAGGTGACAACAAAGATAGTTGCAGGAGTGGATAGGTTGAAATTTTGCATGGATGTACAGTACAGATCTCAAAACCTCATGAACTATCCAGACATTGAAATGTGTTTTTCTAATGTGGTACAGTAATACTTATTCTGAATGAACAAAATACAGATTTTAGTTTATTCTTCCAGATGATTAATGTCTTTCTGTCAAGCATTGGCCAGTTTATACTTTTAGTATATTCTTAATGAGCTATAACTTTAAAGTAGCTTTTTTGCTGGTTCAGTGGAAAACCTATAAGCTGGAAACCTGGGTTTGAATCCTGGGTGGAACTTGCAATGTGAGGATCTAATGATTTATGAAGTGCTGCAATGGACTGTTCTGCATCAGGGGCATCATTAGACCCACTTTTCTGGGTCTAAAATCTTGCTGTGCACCATGAAAAGTATTAGGGAAGGAAATCTGATCTTGGTTTGCTGAGCAGAACTACAGGACACACCACTCAGATCCACTACAGGCACTACATTTCCCATAATGCCCCAGCATCTTTCCAAAAGCTTGATCGACTAATGCTTTAAGTCATAGCTAGTGGACTGACTAATGGACATTTTCAAATATTTAAAAGAATGTCAGCCATGCCGCAGACAAGGAAATGATAGCTGATAGCTTTATGTTTAGTTAACGCAATTCATAAAAATTCTTTAGTGTTAATTTGTTTTTCATTTTCCATTCATGGAAGAGTAATGCCCACTTTAGTGCTAAATCACTTGAACTTAGAGCCTTAAATTGTATGCCCAAATTTGTGCCCCTATGTGTGCCCCAGTACAACAAGTAGTCTAGTAACACCCCTGGTCTGCATCCAGACCCTCCCCTGCCACCTA
The DNA here is from genome assembly GCA_025084515.1 of Ancistrus triradiatus. NCBI lineage: Eukaryota > Metazoa > Chordata > Actinopteri > Siluriformes > Loricariidae > Ancistrus > Ancistrus triradiatus. Next base: position 31,215 of record JAJAGP010000807.1, on the reverse strand, counting down.
TAAAAATAAAAGCAGCAACAGTGCAAGTATAGTCTTGTTAGGCCAGTTTTACGACTTTAGTAGTTTAATTTTCAGTAGTTACAAAGTTTTGCCTTTTAATTTTTTAGATATCACAGGTCATACAGTACTTTATTCCTCAGCTTTGATCCCCATAAAAGGTGAAATTCAAAACCAATGACTGTGCGTTTGTTTAAATGACTTCTTATTATTGAGAACCTCATACAATTAATCAATAATAGCATGTGATATTAAATCTCTTTTCTCCCTACTTCTAGGAACATTGACTCTTATTTACTTATCTTTAAAAAGTTCAATATTGTGTAGCTTATTTTGTTATATGACATGGTCTATACTATAATAAATAGTCAGTGCCAGCATTATTGGCACCTTTGGTGAAGATTGACTTAAAGTATTATTTTAAAAAATCTTTGTTTTTAATGACCTTAATTTCATACTAAAATATATTAGACATCTAAAACTTTCTTCTATTCCGTAACGCAAAAAAATCCAATTTAAAAATAGTTGGGTGCACCTTCTACCAAGGGCGCTAATAATTCTGGAACTGACTATATAGCACATTCTTAAGCCAACACACTGTTACCCCAGGAAAGTGAACAGCATTTCTTAATGGCAAAAGTGTGAATTGTGAAGTTATGTTCTAGCACATCAGGGATTGCTTTTAAATAATACCTAATGGAGATTACTGTCATATCATTCTGTCTCATGGCGCTAGTGTTGTGGAATGAATAATACTGTTGTACAGGTTATGTTCTGTGTGGTAGAAACTGCATAAAAATAGTCCTGCCCAGAGTGGGGCAATGTCAACATTTTAATGTTATAGAGACTGCATATTGTGGAGTGTGTGTGTAGTATAGTGTAATGTCATGTATTGTCATACTATGAACTGTAAGACTACATATTACAACAGATACTACTGTTGACATGCCCCTATTTATCTACTATAGCAGTCCATCAAGTAGGGTTCAAAGTCTGGGTCTACTTATTCTTTGCACCTTCCTTATTTTATCATTTGAATTGGCCAATATTACATTTCTCAAATAATAGATAATGTTAAGTAATAGTAAAAATCAACATCAGCAAATAGGGTTTGGTATCGAAACCTGGTTCAGATTTTTTAACTGGTTGCAAAATTTCAAAAACTGGGTTGACATTCTTATGTTATTGTTTTAGAAATGATGGGACTGTGGTAGCCTAGCGGGTAAGATACTGGACTATGGATCAGAAGGCCCAGGGTTCAAATCCCACCTCTGCCAAGCCGCCACTGTTGGGCCCTTAACCCACAATTGCTTGGATTGTAAGACTGTATCAATTGTAAGTCGCTCTGGATAAGGGCGTCTGCTAAATGCTGTAAATGTAAAATGAAGTCACATCAAGCGTTATACATGTAAATGGTTTAATTAGGGAATTGGTTTTGTTTATTTCACATTGCTTTCAGCCTCAATAGTTATTTAATTACACAAGGTTAGGCTGAAACATGTCATAATACTCAGGCTAGTATAGCATAATCAGTTAACCTAATGCTTGTCTTTGGACTGTGGGAGGACACCAGATTACCCGGAGTATACCCACGCGGACACGGGGAGGACATGCACACAGACTGTGCTCAAACTGTGGGTGCTGGAGCTGTGAGGTGACGGTGCTAACTGCTGTGCCACCCATTTAAATAGAAAGAAAAAGAGTTTCATGTAAAAATTATTACTCTCCCTTTGAACCAGATGTACATTAAGGCACGTTAAGCTTTGTTCATGATCGATAAATTGCAAATGATACCGAACCCTATCAGCAAAGCTAAGTGACAATAAACACCATGTTTTAATCAAGATTTGGGAGACGATAAACACCATGTTAGATGCATACAGTTACCACTGAATTCAATTTATTTAAGGCGAAACGAAATTGATGAAATAATCATTACTATTTTTCATCAATTAAACTGAGCCCACTCTGACTTCTGAACCCTGCTGTAGTTTAATTTGCTATATTGCAATAAATCCTATTTCCTAAATGACTTAAATGTGCACGTGAAGTCCTGATATCCCTTTTGTACACTGCATTTCAAATAATTTTTTTTGTTGTTTTTTCTCACCCACCCAAAATGCACTGCTGCCCCCATGATGCACCTCTGCTTGCTGTTTATGTTTATGCGCTTGAACCCCATTGGCCCATTGCCATCATGTGCTCGCTGCCTGCTAATTAAGACGGCTGTCAAATCACTGAAGCGACCCCTCGAGGCCACCTTTGACCTGGTACTATTACCTTTCACCTTTTTGGCTTGGCATGTTGCTTTGTTGTAGTGTCTTAACAAGCTATAATTTGCTAGCCTAGTCTGTTTTAATGTTCCTTTACTGGCTTTAAGTTCTCTTCCTACTGCTGTGTTAGTGGAACTTTTCTGTGTTAGTGATCACCTGATTGTGGACTGTGTGATCATTGGCACTGAAGTTAGCCTGACGAGGCTAACGACGTTTGGATGGAAAGGCTAGCCGAGCCTTAAAAACATTGTGCGACGATCAAAACCGTACAGATGTTTGAAAGCTTATCACAATCAGATCATCACATGTAGTATGTCTTCAGCATTAGGGTAGGATCAGATGTACTAAACTGTGGCGTGCAACAGCTCGTGTGTGTCTGTGTGCCTGTGTGTGTGTGCGTGTGTGTGTATGTGTGTGTATAGTATCTAGCTAGTATCTTCTGTAGCTGTATAATGCATGTTTAGTATCTCTAAAGTGCATGAATAACCGGGTAAAATTGGGATCTGGGTATGAGCTATGTGGCAGCTAAGCTACACCACCTGAGTGACAGATATTAATAACTTACGTCTCATACTTCGCAAATATCATGGAGAAAGCAGTGCAGCTTTTGTTTTATTTTAAGTTGATGCTTCCAGGGTTTTTTTTTGTCCCTTTTATCTGTAATACATTTTGAGTAGAGCAATGCTTGCTTCATTTGCACTTGTTCCAGCATAGCTGGTGTAGCGATGTAGCAATGGTAATGCTAATCTAGTAGATATATAACGTATATTCTGTTAAATATAGTTAGCAATTTGGTTCTTTTTTTCTGCTTGTGGCGTAGTCATGTATAGGCTGCTGCTTGCCTGCTATTTTGTTTTAGTTTCGATTATTTTTTAAATACATTTCTTTTCAGTTTTGTACTGTTAGCTGTTAGTCGTGTGACGATAACTCTTATATATATTCTCTTCCCTTTCTCTTTCGTACCACGTTTTTTCCCTTCACTCTAAGCAGGGCCTCACTCATAGCGTAATGCCTCCTTTGCCAAAGAGACCAGCCCTTGAGAAAACCAACGGTGCCACCACCATGTTCAATGCTGGCATGCTGCAATACCAACAGGCACTGGCCAACATGCAGTTTCAGCAGCAGGCTGCCTTTATTCCTTCAGGTATGGGCCTGACGTAACCCGACAAGACCTTTCAACCGAAGCCACACAGTTATTCAGACATGCATACACACATGAAGTCACATGACTGTACGTGTTTAGGTATTTGCACCAACTTGTCTGTGTGATATAAATTGGTAAGGTTGGAGGAAAGTCTGGAGATCCTACAAAACCATTTGCAATATAATTGACTGTAAAGTAAAGCAAATTCAAGTAACTATTTCTTACATACAGTATTTATAAGCTTACATATACGGGATGGACAACGCACGAGCCCAGGCATCTATGGCAGACTATCTATCGGGCCAATCAGTTTTATTTGTTGCCTGACATACCAGTGGTACTACTGGGCCTACTATTGTCTCATATGCTATAGTTTTATACTCTCTAGTTATCATATTTTTCCTAATATTTCATGTTTACATAAGTGTTTATCTTTAGTCTATATATTATTATATTTTATATGTAATTCTTACCTGCCCAAGGATGTTGGCTGCCTTTTTGAGTCCTAGTTTTTCCAAGGTTTCTTCCTTATAACATCTAGGGAGTTTTACCCTAGGCTTCCCACAAGTCACTTCTTCAACATTCTGCCCTGCTGTTCTTGTCCACAGAGAACTCGTTTACTAACTTTGATTGAGAACATGGCTGGCTTGCATAGAACTTTGACCTCAACTTCATCAGACACCTCGAAAATGCATTACAGTACCAAAAGTGAGCCAGGGGTTTTTGTTTAACAACAGATGTCATGGTCCAAAATCTAGTGGAAAGCCCTTGTAGAAGAACAAACGCCATACTAATACCCAAATTTTGGATTTAATTTTTGGATGTCTTGTAGACCCTAGTATATAGAATGTAGGGAAAATGTATAGGGTCAAGCAGTGGAAGGAAGATTAATCATTTAAAAATCTTTTTCAAAAACACTGTTTTGGTATTAACCCATAATTATTTTTTTTAACGTTGACAGCCCTAGTTCACAGGCAACCAAATCACAGAACTGCGTAAGCTTGTCCATCCCTGATATGCAATAAAAATATATCACTACAAATACATTTAGACATTTAGTCGTATGGAATAAGATGAATCACTTAGCTGACCTTGGAGGTAAGTGATACAATAAATGCACATTTATTAGTGTATCAACACAGGGTTATTGTAGTCCACAGCTTATTATACTGTGACTCGCATCACTTTATCCACATTTACTAATTTACAATTGCCGACATCTACCCACTGTTATCACAGAAAAATATGTTAATCAATTTTCCTATAGTTTGTGTTTTTCTAAAGAATCCACAAATATTGAACATACACATGATTATATAAATGCTTAAAGTAAATGTTTGCATACTAAGCAGGTGATCACTGTATTAAATGCTCATGATTGTTTTGCTGAACAACCTCACACCCCCCCTCTCACTTCCCCACTGTAGATCACACATCCCAGAACTAATCAGTCTTCAGTGAATGTCATGATTCCCTATAGTGTTTTATTTTGTCTTCCTTTTTTGCCATCTCTCTCTAATCTAACCAACCTTGTGATGGGCTGTTTTGAATCTTCTCCTTTTTCCAATCCACTTCCTGTTGCAATGCATGATGGGCAGGCTCAATATTGTGCATGACTCCTGCAGCGAGTGTGGGTAGGTCTTCTAGCCTTCCTCCCTTTCAGCTGCTCACACACCATCCAAAACCTACACGACTTTACACAGTGCAATATAAAAACAGTGCAATGCATACTGATAGATTGACAGCCTTTGTGTTTAGTATGTAGAATGTCAGTAAGAGAGTCATTAAGAAATTCGTCAAAGATTTTTAAACATCACAGAGAAAATGTCAGATGGCGCAACCACCAATGAAAGTGTGTATGACACATTTACAATGACTGAAAACATAAAGATGACCCGGCACAAATTTTACTTGTAGCCATTGAGATACCAAAATAAATGTTATGTCACTTTAGTTTTTCCACATAACTTCAGGCTTTACGGACAAAATGTTTTGATAATTGGAATTCTTTGGAATGTATATATAAAATTATGCCAAGCTATTTGTTTTTCACGGGTAACCCACATATCTTGGTCAGGGTAATGAAGGCTGCATGGGGCGCAAATATAAGTATGGATGGGATATCAGTTCAACGCAGAGCCGGCAGTGGTCACTATTTACAATTATATTTGAATAAATTCTTAATCAAATTTTCTCCATTTATGGTTCATGGTTGCACCACCTGAAATTTTGCTACTTTTGAATACCTCAAAGGAATTAAATATTTGTGTTCGCACAAAAGAGGTATTGCAGTATAATGTGATATAGCTCAATGTTCATTAAATGATTTTTAAGACAAATGCAATTGGACATAATTCATGAAACTGTACATTTTGAAATGGAAAAAAAAAAAGTTTACCCAGCCACTAGCTTAAGCATCATATGCAGGTTTTTGGTGGTTAAACACATGATGATTCTTTGTACTTTGTCCAGGGTGAATATCTTAATGTGCTGATTTGTGTTGTTGAGATCATTAATAAGCTTCTGCAATGTAATTCCGTTTATATTAAATTGTTACAATAGGGTCTAATTGTCTGGAGTCCACTTCTGTGTGAACTGTTTGCATTTCATTCATCCAAAACCCCACCCAGGCTGATGATTATTCAATTATTGAGTGAGAGAACTGAGTGAGAGAATTGTATTTAGCTACTGGAGAAAGCGATGTTAATTCTTACTACTAAGTTATGATTAGTATTATCAGTTATCGTTGCTACTGATTTATATTTTGTTCCTATTTAAAGTGATTTATATGTCATTTGTAATTGAGGAAATGAAAACAGTTCACAATAGTGGAAGCAGACATTTAGCCTATACTGTATGAACTGCCTTTCTGTATTCTCACATGATTACTTTCCTTATACATAAAAGTCCCTTGATTGCCACACTACTGTATCTGCTGTAAAAACCTACACAGTGAAATCACCAATGGTAAATCGAGAACAAAAAGATTGATTTTGTCAATAACTGGATCACTGGATTTACTAATCACTAATTTACTAGCAATCAGATTAATTACCTTTTCCACTCACATCACTAGATTCTATCTTTAATTAGCTTATCAACCAAGCAGAGAAATCAGTCTGATAAACACAAATGTATTATATATTATAAATAATATTATATATAGTGTAAATCCATCATGTTATGTATTACTTGTTTGAGACACAGGCTATTAAAGATTACATCGACTTTGGCTGAGAATTACACGGACACTATTGGCCATGTCTGAGGCAGGGGAGTTTGGACAGATATACAGTACATCTCAGTAGGGTCTGGTGGGTTTCAAAATAAGGGAATCACATATGCGTTCACATATGATCAATGCATTTTAGTGGCCAGCCATAGCTGTATGCTTTCTATATCCCTCCAGTGGAACATAGCTTACATAGTAACACATCCTGTATTTTATCTTGTAAATAAATACATCATATTAGTCTTTAAATCTAATAGATTAAAAGTCTTACTGGTGTGGAATCGGCATATTAATAAATGTGTCAGAGAGGGGGATGGTAAGTCTTGTCCCCTTTGTAGTGGTGGGGTGCGCATGCACAGTAGTCAGAATAACCTTAAAAATGTTTATTTTTCTGTGTTAGTTGCACCCAACAATGCAAGTAAGCTATAGTGTTTTTGTCCGATTATACCAGCGATATATAGGTCGGATATATAGGTCTCCCCCCATTCAAAGAGATAGGAGTCTGGTCTTGTATGGCGTACCAAGATGGTGGCAGCGTGAAGAGCCTTATCTTATAATGGCATTGATGTATATTAGCTCTATGTGAGGTGCTACAAAGATTTAGCATGCTGGCTACACCATTCATCAGCAGGAGCAATGAGATCATTTGAGTCGCTAAAATATTGAATTCCACCAAGATTATTCAATAATATAGACACTTAAACATCATTTCTGCACTTGAAATTGAAGGGGAAGCCAGGCTTCCTGTGTAGTCTTAAAGCAATCACCTGTGAGACATACACTTACTCATACAGGGGTGCTTTAGAACAACCAGTTAACTTTGGGATCCGAGGCCACAGTGCTAACCACTTGCGCCACTGTGACACCTACATATTTAGAATTTCATTATGTGGTTTAGGATATAGCCTCAGACAAGCAATTTTCTTACAGATGTTGAAATCTAAAAATTATAATAAAAAATAGTTTAGTTTGAGGTGTGCAAGCGTATGGTTACCCTTCACCACCATGGATAGTGTATACTGTGCTATAATACTGAGTAAACAAGACTTATTTCATACCTCCTTTACTTATTAATCACCAAGTTCTGACCTAGAATCAGATTTACTACTGGTGATTTGAGTGTGTAGAAGGCTTTCTCCCTGTCCATTCTCTCCCCATCAATATATACACCTTTAACCCTTCACATGTGTACACCTGTTGGCCACACTCCTTTGTATGTGTGCTTACATGATTTTCCCTTCTGAAAAGTACCCATGATGCACGGCGCTTCACCGGCCGCTGTGTCCGCAGCAACCACGTCCGCCACTAGTGTTCCCTTCGCATCTGCATCAGCCAATCAGGTTTGCCCCCTTTATGGCTCTCTCCTTCCCTTCCTCCCTCCTTCTCTCTATTTACAAAGCCTGAGGGATTTTCTCACTTTTTGGGGGGCTTCACCACTCCCTTTGTTGGCCATCACATTGTTTGATCACCTAATAGCATTAAACATCTTGATTTATGGTTAGGACAGTGTTGATCACAGTAATGAAAGAAATGGAGGGGTAATATTTGCAAGGCAGATTACTGCAGTACTGATCATGCTTTTAGTGATTGTTTGTAATAACTGAAGATGTAGAGCTGTTGTAGCACTGCAGGGGGTAGCATTTTAATGATGTTTTGTCTCTTTCCACTTTGAGGACTCTTCTCTATCAAAGCTGACTACCAACGAATACATGCAATTGGTATGTATACAGTATTTATTGAATAGCTTCTCATTACAGAGCTAATTAATTGTCCTTATCTACAGTCCTGTGCAAAAGTCTTAGGCCACTACTAGATTTGTTGTTTTAGCAATGGTATAATGTCCGTATGTCTAATGTATTGTTGATAGCTGGAACCAAATTTTCAAACTTGGATTCTTCACTCCATAATACTCTTTTCCACTGATCTTCATTCCAATTTTTGTGAGCATATCTCAGCCTTTTCACCCTGTTCCTCTTCCGAAAAAAGTGGTGTCTTGGCTGCGACCTTTCCAAAATGATCATTCCTAATCAAGCTTCTTTAGACTGTGGCATCCCATTTAAAGAAGCTGACAGATTGCTCAAGTGTAAGGGAAGGTTGCACTAAATACTTTTTTAAATACTTTGTACTGAATTCAAATTTCCTGTATTCTGTGGTTGTATTCTATTACAGAGACCATGAAATAATTGTATATGGTCATTATACCATTCCTAAAACAAACCTAATGGTGGATTAAGACTTTTATATATTAACACACTTTTTGAAACTACAAATAGCAGCACATAAATTGGGTAAATACACACACACAAATTTCACAAGGTAAATACTGCTAATCTGTGAAACAACCTTTGTAATGTAAATGCTTCCATTCCTTAAGAATCTATTATATCAACTATGCATTGTCCAGTAGAAAAAGAAAAAAAACTAATACATAGGGAAGATAAACTTTGTTTTTTAAAGAAGCTTAAAAAATAATAGTTAATCAACAATTTATTTACTATGTATTATTTGTGATTGATATCTACATTTTTGTGTTGAATTTCATCATTTTTTTTAACATTTAAAAGAAAGTGCATGTCCTTTCGTCTCTAATTTAGAAGATAACTTATTAGGAGCCTAAGTGAAATATTTAGAAGGCATGTATGTGCTAACGTACATTGTGTTCTTCCTCAGATTCCAATAATATCTGCAGAGCATCTGACTAGCCACAAGTATTTGACTCAAATGTAGGCAGAGGACAGACCAGTAAGTATCTTTTAACTTCTGTTTCTATCAAACTGGCTTTCCTGTAATCTGTGTGGTTTAACTGAAATAACTGTCCCATGTGTAGTAAAAAATACTCATGAGGCAAACCATATCCCTAAAAAAATCATGAATTTATGACAAATGTTTAGTTGGAATGATGTAAAAGTAGCAGGAATTCCAGTCAGCCTGTTCAGAGTTGCATTGCTGCAGATCGGATATTTATCGGATTTCAATACCACATAGAAAGTGGCCCAAATCAGAATTGAAAAAGTGTTTTTTGCCATTTACACTGCCCCAAAGATAATGCATCTGTTTCACATGTGACAAAAAAGATTGTATCTGGGCCTGCTGTGTGAACGTAGCCTAAATTATTGGAACCTGTCTCTTTAAAGAATGAGTATTGGAATGACATTCATTCTTTCTGTTGGTGAAAGAGGTTTAAAGATCATGTAGTCTCACGCAGGTACACACACAGTTATTAGTATGCCTAACATGTTGCTTCATGTGGAGCAGAAATTATGTTGAGACTGAACTCACTGATATCTCTTTGTATAATAACATGTATGGCTGTATTCAGAGTGGAGTTATATTTAGTTTTCTTATTGTAAGAAGTTAAACCAATATTGCAGACATCGGTAATCAGGCTGCAGACATATCACTGGACTCTAACCAAGTGACTATAGTAGCGCAGCAGGATTATCAAACTGGACTGTCAAATCTAACGTTAAGTCCCGTAAGCTGCCAATGTTGGGCTTTTGAGCATGGACTTTAATCCACCATTAATTGTATTATACCTTGTAAGTTTTTATGATGTTTTAAGTCACTCTGGATATGGCCGTTTGCTAAATGCTGTGAACGTAAATGTAAACTTAAGCACTGATCAGACAGTTATACACAGTTGGCACTACAGGACTTGGTTTTCCCAAATCATTTACATTTACATTTACAGCATTTAGCAGACGCCCTTATCCAGACCGACTTACAATTGGTACAGTCTTACAATCCAAGCAATTGTGGGTTAAGGGTCTTGCTCAAGGACCCAACAGTGGCAGCTTAGCGGTGGTGGGATTTGAACCCTGGTCCTTCTGGTCCAGAGTCCAGTACCTTACCCGCTAGGCTACCAAATCAGAAGTTATGCAGTGTTCTCAGTTTGAACTTTTGAAAGTTTTATTGTTGAAAGTCATGTTTGAGGCAAGGGTGGCACACTGGCTCGGTGGGTAGCACTGTCGCCTCGAGAAGGTCCTGGGTTCAGTCCCCAGGTGGAGTGGTCTGGGTCCTTTCTGTGTGGAGTCTGCATGTCCTCCCCGAGTCTGTGTGGGTGTACTCCAGTTTCCTCCCACAGTCCAAAGACATGCGTGTTATGTGGACATGTGTGTTAGGGAATTTGGTGTCTCTAAAAGGCCCCGTGTGTGTGTGTGAGACTAGATAGCCCTGAGTGGCGAGTGCCCTGGTAAAATGTTGCTGTACCCCCCCTTAAATCATGAAAAAAGTCCCCTGGCATTAATGTTTATGTTGCCAGAATGATGATGCTGAACCTTGTGAAACTTAAAATGCCGTGATGTTACAGATTGCTCTAATTGATGTGTTTCTTTGCTTTCAGGTCAGATGAATGTGCTGATGTATTCCCTGGGATAAGAAAATTTAACATCAACTAATATTAATCATATAAGTCTATAGAAGAGATTCATTTATTTAGTCCAGTGTGCACTTGGGGTATTACTAGTTCACCGATATATTTAATGGACTAGTCCATGACACCCTTATAAATAGAATCATGGAGCGCCCTTAGATGTGATGTGAAGAAGAAATGTACATATGACAGGTTTACTTAACCCGTCTGTTGGTATGATATCTAACATGTAGAGTGATGTCCACCACTGTAATGTTAGTCATGACACCAACGGATAGAGACAAATAGACCAAGAGATTTTTATTCATTTCCTTTTTTGAATTGATGTAATTTGTCAGTAACACTTAAGATTAAAATGATAGATCTGGTTCTCATATTCACATACCTAAAGGATTACACTGTTTGAAAAGACAAACATAAATAAGGATTATATACAGTAATTACAAGATGTTTTGTACAATGGATAAAGTAGTTTCAAGCCACTTTAAAGAGCATGATTGGGTGTGATGGGGACAGATGAGAAGCAAGTATTTGTGTGCCTGTACTAGCAGGCACAGCTCACCTTCCAGTCTTAGTGTACGTCTCATAGTGATTCGATTGGACACTTTGGGGAAATTGTAACACATTACGCCATATTCATTGCCTATATGTCAATGTCTGTTGATAAACTATAATGACTGAACTATAAATAATCATTTTCTAAGTAGTCATAAATACTCGACTTTTACAAGTATTCAGAGAGGCGTTCATTGTAAATCACATGAATGGTTACTGATGATTTGGGAGATGGTTTACAAAAATGCAAAGGTGCACCTTGAATTTCTAGTAAATTACAATGACATGGCACAATACATCCAGTGAAGTGCAAGTGGCCGGTGCATTTAGAGTGCAAAACCTCTTGTCTAGCTAGCTTGTAGAGGACAGATTAGGATTAAAGAAGACTAATGAATGTTTTTAGGTAAAAACCGGAATCCTTATGACCTTATAAAGCACATCTTAGCATCACAAGACGTATGACGGGCTACAAATGGAAAGTGTTATATCGGCAGTGTTATTCTGTTTACCAGAGATTGTTTTTATACATAATTTCACATCTGAGTTTTTTTTAATGACTTTTTATTGTTCTTTGTCTGTAATGCTCTTGATAGCTTTTTCATTCAGCCTTAGACAGGCCTTTCAACATGCATGAAAACAGGGTTGCCTTTTCCTTCCTGTTGCCATATAGATTTTTATTGCCTTGATTGACTGAGTGGCTCTTATTCATGGAATGAAAAGTGGGTGTGAGTGATCACCGCATGTCTTTGTTGTCAGCGTCACAGAGACACACAGTAAAGAGAAGTTTCCGATCCCAATCGAGGCTAAACGCTGAACGAGGGCACTGCTTGAAATTGACTGCTGGTTCGAGTGTGTGTTTGTTCTGATTTGTTTTGTATATGGGAAGACAGGATTTGGTTGTATTTGGTTCAGGTTTCTTTTTGTACTGATTTGTTGCCATTTGTGTTGTATTTTATTTCTTAAAATCTTAAACAACCTTTAGCCTATGTACAGCAAAAAGATCATGTTAAAGTTTAAGTTGTGCCAAAGTCGTTTTATTTTGCTGTGGATTTCTGATGGATTTCAAGAGACATGAACGAAGCTACTTCATATATATTAATGTAATTTCAAAGCCTCTGAGATCCAGTGGTGTTAGATCAGCAGAGCCTAAATGTCTTAAGTCAGTTTTGGTGTACAGAGTTGTGTGTCATTCAGAATTCATTCAGCTCACAAAATTCAGTCAGTGATTTCAAATCTCTCAGTAAATGGGTTCAAATTGTCATTCAGCTGGAATGGAATGAACTGATAGAGAGTTGATCTCAGCTCTGGTGTTATTGCTGTTCCTCTACACTGATGCCTTAGAATTCAGTTTGTCTTTTCCCGTACTCGTTCAATCATAAACATTATTGTACGTCGTTCATGCATATTTGATATTTTATTAATCATTTTAACACATACAGCTCACTCTTTTACTTCGCCACCATGGATAAAACCATATCGCTACGTGTCGCATGTTTAGTTTGTGGAATTCATTATTTTGTATTTGCTAATATCTGGAGTTAGACTTATAAATGCATCATAGCTTTTTTGTCCTTCTTATTTGTCTTTTTTGTAGTACATTTAACTTTTTTTTTGAAGATTTGATGTTAAAATGTTTGACATTTCTTCTGTTTTTGAATTGAATATTAATGTCTTGTTTTGATATTAATTTTGAATAATTAGTGGAGTTGACACAAATCAGGATGACAAGGTGTTAATTTAAGATTTTACTTTGTACTGAGGAAATCTTTGAGATAACCTATGGATCATATGTGCAAGAGAAAAAAATGTATTTTGATATTTCAAAGAATTATCCCTGATTGTCAGGCCCAACATGAGCGGCGAGATATAGAGCTAGATTTTGAATATTTACCTAGATGATAAGTTGTAGGGACTTGCAACTTAATGGCTGTGGGAGAGAGCCACGACCCGAGGGACAAAGGTCGAATTTTGCACTTGTGTACATAGTCAATATAAAACAAGGAAAGAAAACATGTATAATATGGAGAACTTATTTTGAATAATAAAAGATTCTATGAGAAATTTTGTTAGGATAATTTAAGGAATAATAAAGTAATAGACCAGCTAATCGAATTTGCTTGCAGAAGTGGCACAGCTTGTTTTATTACGTCACGTCATTGCTTTAAATGACAGAAAAAAGAAAAGAATTCAAGCTAAGCATCGCTCCGCCTTAATCACATGTGCTGCCTGTCAGTCAAACCTCAGCGCTGACATTTTGGGACGTCACTTTTGTGCCATGCAGTAAATGGGGTTTTCTATTAGAAATTGAGATTAGAAACCTGTGGTAAAACATTTGATCACGGTTATCAGTTATAGTAAAAAAAAAAAAACAATAAAATCAAGGTTTCTATTTCACTATTGACAATTACCAAGTCGATTACAATTTCTGACAGAATGACCCTTTCCATTATCGCATGTGAAACATGAGGATTGTTTCCAAAATGTCAGAAGTCTGGCAGTAATCCCTTCTCTACATGCTGTCATGGTGTCTCATTGTGGAGAATAATAATAAAAAAGAAACACACGATGTGTCTGACATGGTCCTGGATGTTGTTCCCTGCATGTAGAGAAGATTGAACAGAAACTCCACCTATAGATACGCTCAGCAAACCCGCCAGTGCACAGTCATAAGAGTAGTGACTAGTACCAGCATACGTTAAGTGGTTAACAAAACGACACATTCACTTAAAATCTGTAGGATCAACGTGGTAAGCTAAATGACCCCACATGCTAGCCTTACGCATCACACAGGCGTGTGTGTTACTGGGCAACTGTGCCTTCAGCAGGAAAAGGTCAGCCACCGAAAACAAAGGAAACACATTGAATGTAAAGTTTCAGATCTCCGTTTGAGGTTTTGAGTCATTTAACGCTGCTGCACAAGTGCTAATAAACCAAAGCATCACCTCCCTCCAAACAGACCCGAGGCAAACCCTGTGCTGCGTCTGCCGCAGTGAAACCACAGGTGGTCCCTACCTGCTGAAAGCACCTGCTTTAATCGACGCTTCACGCTCCCCATGTATTCTCACGGCCACTCTTTGCTTACAATTGCTGTAAGATCTTGTACTATGTTTTCAAATGTTTTATGCACATTTATTATTGTTTTATTTGACTCTCGCTGTTATGAATGAGAAAAAAATAATAAAAAACAAAATGGATTTCAATTGAACATTGAGTTGTGTTTCTTTCTTCTCTCTCAAAGATGATTTCAGCTTGCTTGGGCTCTCGAATTTAAAATGCCAAAGCTAATTCGGTGTGACATTTCAGCTTTATGATATTTGTCTTTCAAAAATAACATTTATCTGCTGACATTTTGAGCAGTTTAACAATCCTTTGCTCTTACAGTCCTCGTACTGAGGGTTTTGTTTTACTGGTAACTGTTTTCAACTCGAGCGCTTTAGAAGAGTTTATCATCGACTGCGACAATATGGTTGATTATAACTTACCAAAACATCCAGTTTTACCCCCACTTCTACTGGTCAGACTCCTATTCCTAACCCCAGAGTTCACTGGGTGCAGGCAGAGATGCACCCTGGAAGGGACGACAGTCCATCAAATACAGGTGCTCCCCGATTTATGATGGGGATACATTCCGGCAAACCCATCGTAAGTAGAATGTACATGTTCAAACATGCTTAAAACACTTACATGAACCTACAGTTGGGCAAAATCATTAACACAAAGCCTATTTTATTATAAAGCGTTGAATATCTCATGTAACTTATTGAATAATGTATTGAAATTGAAAAACATAAGGTGCTGTGAGAAACCTGACACGTAACACAGCATGTTTAGAGGGCCCAGCTTTTGTCCTGGACACCCACTTTACAAACAAAGTATTTCTCATAGCATTTTTAATGAGGATGTGAAAGAATTCTTTTGGGAATTTGCCACAGACGTAGCAAAAATCATTTTGAGTATTTACGCAAATTCCTGGCATTATAATGTTGGATAGGGAATCAGCACAATACTACAATGCAAACAACGCTTCAACAGAGAGGAAAAGACCCTGAACCAACTCCAACTGAAATAGTGAGCACTGTTTTCATGTCCAAACATTTCCAGTTGTGTTTCTGCAGACTCTTGGTGACTTGTAGAGGCATGTTTAGCACTCAAAGATCTCTCACCAGAAGGTACACTACCCACAAGTAGCCTCTGAGAGCCTTTTTATAGGGCAGCAGCGGAAGCACTTTTTCTCTCTTGTGGCAAGAACCAGTGTCTAATAAGACCACACCTGTATCATTTACAGTGGGGGCAAAAAAGTATTTAGTCAGCCACTGATTGCGCAAGTTCTCCTACTTAGAAAAAATGAGAGAGGTTCTGTAATTTTCATCATATGTACACTTCAACTATGAGAGACAAAATGAGAAAAACAAAATTCAGGAAATCACATTGTAGGATTTTTAAAGAATTTAAGTGTAAATTCATGGTGGAAAATAAGTATTTGGTCACCCACAAACCAGCAAGATTTCTGGCTTTCACAGACCTATAACTTCTTCTTTAGAAGCTCTTATGCCCTCCAACTCATTACCTGTATTAATGGGCACCTGTTTGACCTCATTATCTGTATAAAAGACACCTGTCCACAGCCTCAAACAGTCAAACTCCAAACTCAAACCATGGCCAAGACCAAAGAGCTGTCGAAGGACACCAAGGAAGAAAATTGTAGACCTGCACCAGGCTGGGAAGAGTGAATCTACAATATGCAAGCAGGGTGGTGTGAATAAATCAACTGTGGGAGCAATTGTAAGAAAATGGGAGACATACAAGACCATCTCCCTTGATCTGGGGCTCCACGCAAGATCTCATCCCATGGGGTCAAAATGATCATGAGAAACGGTGAGCAAAAATCCTAGAACTACATGGAGGGACCTGATGAATGACCTGCAGAGAGCTGGGGACCAACGTAACAAGGCTACCTTCAGTAGCACACTATGCCAAGAGAGACTCAGATCCTGCAGTGCCAGGCGTGGTCTCCAGACCTCAACCCCATAGAAAATTTGTGGAGGGAGTTGAAAGTCTGTGTTGCCCCAAACATCACTGCTCTAGAGGAGATCTGCATGGAGGAGCCAAATACCAGCGACAGTGTGTGCAAACCTGGTGAAGACTTACAGGAAATGTTTGACCTCTGTCATTGCCAACAAAGGTTATGTTACAAAGTACTGAGTTGAACCAAATTTATTGACCAAATACTTATTTTTCACCATAATTTACAGTTCAATTCTTTAAAAATCCTACAATGTGATTCCCTGGATTTTTTTTCTCATTTTGTCTCTCATAGTTGAAGTGTACCTATGATGAAAATTACAGACCTCTCTCAAAATATTTTTTTGCCCCACTGTACATATGTGCCTGAGACATAACTGCATGCCGAGATTTGGAGCAATCCGGGTGCAATCTATCTGGGTGCTTTTTTTTTTGTCAGTGAGTATACCAAGCAGAAACACACATAGGGAAACACAGGGAAAACATGCCAAACTCTATAGTGCTACATTATGTTTAATTATTTTGATATAATTGTGTAAAATAAATGTTTTATGGGTGGCACATCCCTTAAAATACATGCTCCAATTTTCAAAACAATGTCTGTGGTTGTCATGTTGTGACTTTTTCATACTGTTTCACCCCTAACTACCAGAATACAAAATGTTACTCATCAGAAGCTTAAATCAAGGGCTTTTTAACCACTGCTATTTAACAGACTGTGACTACACCTACCACAATACCATTTTGTAGTGTGGCCTCTAACTGATTTCAATAAGCATTTGTTTAAGAGGGAACAAAGTCCACCAGCCACCCCATAATTCTAGAGCATTTATTTGTAGTATCAGAACCATCTTAATCATTTGGGCATCTTTCCCCTTTTTTGACTAAATTTCACTTGTCCACATACCCAGTCCTTTGCACAGCACAAAGCTGCCAACTGCAACTTTTTACAGGCAGGTGGCAGACTTCTACAATGAGACTGAATCTGCTCATCATGTGTGTCTGCTATCTTCTGCTCTGTTAGCCAATGAGGTCACTGTTGCAGCAGCTGCTGCTTCATGTTATTTAAGAACATTTTAAAACGAGCCATTCCTACATCTTGTCATGATTCTCTCTGCAAAAACCCTAAAACAACACTGTAATTAATCACGAAACACATCTGGAAAAACTTTATTCCAGGGCACAGAGCACTGAGTCAAGGTTTGCTTGATCATTACTTGTGAGATCATTACTGATTTTACCTTCGACATCACTGCCTGTTGTGAGTGTTTGGTAGGTGAGGTTTGTTTTGGAAACTAACCGATATGTGAAAGTCATTGCCTCTATTGTGTTACTAGTTTGTTGTTCATTTTATGTTCATCCATAGAATAAGTATAGACCAGTCTGTATTAATTAGCAGGTAATTTTTAGACACTCCCTTGCATAGAGAGTTTCTACTTTCCCTCTGATTGTTAGATGCACACAGGTGTGCTGTAAGGTAAGTGGTTACTTTCTGTACTTTTTATTTTTCTACAAATTGTGCTATAAATAACTTTTGTGGTGAGACAGAGCTGATAAGCTAAGATAGCAGGCCTATGGTAACTCTTGTTTGGCTACTTTATGATGAATTAACCTTTGTCTGTTTGTTTTTTGTTAAAAATGAATGCAGAGCAGTAAATGTGTCACTGCTCATTTTCAAATCATTTCCTTTAACAAACTGAAGCACTGAGCCTAACCACAAACCTTTGTTTTAATAGTATTTGTTTTCTGTGCAGAGAACTAGCTAATCATTTCAAATTTATGCTAGTACTGTACAGGGTTTGTATTAAGAGCAGTTGAAGAATGTTTCAATTGGCTATGTCAGATTAGATCATTCACTAACACAGTAAACTGAGTGAAAAGCTGTAAAAGACAGTAATTAAAAATGGGTATACTCAATGCTTCAATTAGTTTTAAAAAATGTCTCCTTTGTAGCCGCTGAAGAGAAAGGGTTATGTAGCACTGCTAGTGTAGCTTAGCACAAATACTCCAATTTGTGACAAGTGTTTTTTGATGTTATAATATATGTCTATGAGTTATAGTAAGTCTTCTTCACAATAAATTACAACCAGCAGAGAGCTTGTATAACTGGTGAGCTCAAATCATCTTGCTGGCATACCAACATCCAAAACACAACATATTCTACATATTCTGGTGCTCTCCTCATGTCTGCATGGAATTTCTCTACATACTCTGGTTTATCACACATTTCAAAGAAGTGCAGTAAGTTAACTCTATATTGCCCTGGTGTGAGTGTGTTGACAAGTGCAAAACCTTTCTCCTGACATGGAATAAAGCTATTAATAAATCAAATAAATAAAAAGGCAGACGTTTGAACTTGCAGATTGAGTTTGTGGCTCATTTCTATTTTAATTACACAAGTTACATTCTTGAGTACATAAAAAAACAAAAAAAAAACAAAACTAATTTTACTTCCAGAATCTAATATAAAGAAGTATACAATACTAAACACTTAAGTACATGCTATGAATATGTAATCTTACATAAATCTCCCTGCAAAAATGCTTGTATGGGCCTAGTGAGGGTTGTTTTAGTTTAGTGTTGTGGGGCTAGCATTAGACCACAGATAGCCCACTGTAGGCCCTTAGGGGATTTTGTTTGGCCTGTAACCTCTTGGACTAGTCCACAGATAACTTGTTTTGGGCCCACTTTGGGCTCTTTGACTGATTTGGGTTGAGGGTATACCCTTGGGTAACTTGAAACAAGTCAAGGCAGAATTATTTATACAGCGTTTTTACAATGAAGCATTGTCTCAAAGCAACTTTATAATTTTAGATTATCTTCTAATTTACAGCATTTAGCAGACGCCCTTATCCAGAGCGACTTACAATTGATGTAATCTTACAATCCAAGTTAAGGGCCTTGCTCAAGGACCCAACAGTGGCAGCTTGGCAGAGGTGGGATTTGAACCCTGGACCTTTTTGTCCATTGTCCAGTATATTAACCGCTAGGCTACCACAGTCCATAATATCTACGTCCAATCCCAAATTGAGCAAGCCTAGGGCGACAGTTGCAAGGAAAAACTCCCTAAGCGTTATTAGGAAGAAACCTTGGGAGGACCAAGACTTAAAAAGGGACCCAACCTCCTTGGGTGGAGTAGAATGAAGCTAATTTATCTACACAAATAAGTCTTAGTAATAGTGAAAATAAAATGATATATAAAATATAGATTAAAAAATATATATATTTAAAAAAATATGCATGTCAGCATAATGTAGTTTGATAGAGTGTCACTCTAGGATGTTGAGTCTAAGCTGGAAAGGCCTTGGCGGCACTTTGTCCCCAGCCAACCGGAGGAGAGAGTTACTCTTCAAGAGTTAGTCTTCAAGTTTAGTTTTAATAATGTTGATAATGTAGTTCATCCTGTCTATAACATAAATGTTTACATTAATTTACCTCAAAGGTATACACTAATAAAATTTTGTAAGTATTAGGTGTGATAGACTGTATGCTTGGGATGTTCGTTTTTCACTTTATGAGAATGCAGAATTATTGCTTCCCTGCAAAGCAGAGGCGTTTTTTTAAAAAGCTGTTTTGACTTGGGCTTGCTGAGTGTTTAAGCAGTATATACTTCACATCGTACTAAATGCTTTGCGTTTTTTTTATATCTAATGTATAAAAGAACCCAGATACTGAGGGTGGACATGCCAGTCGTTTTTGCAAGTCCCAAGCCTAGAGAACTGCATGCAGGTTGCATCAGGTCAAACACTGGTTCTGTTGTCCAGCAGGGCTCTGGTGGTAACTATGCTATTGTTGTCACTGAGGACATGAGAATCTACAGTAACTCTGTTTGCTGGATTAAGCAATAGCGATACTCAGTCGTATTCCATATTTTATTATATGTATCATTTTATTTTTGTATGTAGTATAGTCTTACATTCTTATATAATTTTTATATTCTATAGTTTATTAGACTCTGTGTAATATTGTTTTATTTTAAATTTATTATAGTCTGTAGTTCATTTTTCATTTTACTCATTACATTTTCTTTATGTTCTCTCTCTTATTTTGTCTTATTTAGCTTTTTGTATTTAAACTATTACTATAAAATGATGACTTAGATTAACTCTAACGTATAAAATCTAGGCTGTTCGAGGAGATTGGGTCCTTTTTTGAGGCTTGGTCTTCCCAAGGTTTCTTCTCATCATATTTAAGTAGTTTTCCTTGCCGCTATCGCCCTAGGCTTGCTCAATTAGGGCTGTGGGCCTAGATGGTTGTAAAGCTGCTTTGAAACACTGCTCCATTGTAAAAATGACTTGATATGTTGGAGAGGAGAATGTTAGACATACTATGTGTACAAGAGATGGAGATGGAAGATAAATGGTGGGGGGGTAATCCTGAAGCAATATTATATTGAGTGTACTGGAGGTGAACAGAGTGTCTGAGAGAGTGTAATGCTGGAATTTGAAGGGGCTATTAATTTTATCAGCACACATTCTCCACAAGTGGGCTGTAAAGTGGAGGAGAAAGAACATTTCTGGAGTAAGTGGTAGTGAGGGTAACCAGAGAAGAAAGAGTATTGATGAAGGAAACTGAGATGATGGGTAGGTACAGTGTCATTGAGAAGAACGTGGAATGTCAGATGGTGGTGGATTTTTGTTACACATATCTTAAGGAGGAGCACAGGGTGATGGATAAGAGTGGAGGAAGGTGTACACAGGTGGACTAGTCAAGTCAGATTTATTTATATAGCACTTTTACAATGGAGCATTGTCTCAAAGCAACTTTACAATTTGAGATTATCTCCTAATATCTTCGTCCAATCCCAAATTGATTGGTAAGGAAAAAACTCAATTAAGAATTAAAACCTTGGTAGGACCAAGACTCAAAAAGAGACCCAACCTCCATGGGCGGTGTAGATGATAAATTAAGAATGAAACAAATTTATCTAAACTAATAAGTCTTGGGGTGATAGTTCAAATAAAATGTAATATATGCACATCGGCATTAAGTAGTCCTATCCGGAGGCCCTCCAGGATCCTGAATCTAAGTAGGAAAATCCTTGCCGACACTTCGTCCCCAGCCATTCGGAGGAGGGAGAGAGCCACCGCCCCTGAACAAAAAAGTGACCTCTTTAGATGTTGTCCAAATTCGCACAGTGGATTGGCGAGGCTAAGAAGATGTAGGAAGTGCAAATTTTATCGGTCTATCACAATCCAAGTCTGAGATTTAATGATTTGAATTTTTAAGGAAATAAAGCGATCGTTATTGAAAATTGAACGACCATATTTCAAATTTAGAGAATGCCAGAGTCACAATACTCTACTGATGCATTACCCTCGCTCCTAAAATGCTGAAATTGACTTGTACTGGTTGGCCAGAAAGAGGAGTCAGCCATTGAATTATGAACAAAAGGTTAAGTTGATAAAGGATGCAGATGGAAATGTGCTGATGAGAGAGGTTTGTTGGTAAGGTGGAAAGTGTACTTTTAGAAGCTGATGAATGAAGTGGGAGAGATAAGGTTGGATGACATGGAGATGGTGAATCAGGATGTGAATGAAGAGTGGTGTACAGGATGACATACCAGTGGGTGCTAGGAGATGGTTAAAAGAGATGGCAGTGGAGGTCTTAACCAGATTGTTTAACAAAATCTTGGAATATTGAGTTATGGCAGAGTGGCAGAAAAGTATGTAAAGGCGATGCGGGGTACTGTATGTATTAGGACAGCATGAGAGCAGTGATGTGTATGGTTGGAATGACAAACGAGTTCCACATTAGTTGCAATGGTGATAGTTGATGGACAAGATCAGACAGGAGCCTCCGTGGACTATGGATGACATTGTGAGCTTTACTGCTAGTGGGGAACAGACTGAGGCTAGTCTGGAGAGATGGAGGTACATACTGGAGAGAAGTGCAATGAAGGTTAGTAGGAGCAAGACAGAATACATGTGCATGAAAGGTAGAGAAGTGGAAGGCATGTGCAATGTGGCTGCAAGAAGTAGAGGTGGTAAATACTTGGGGTAAAGTGTTCAAAGTAATGGAAAGTGTGGTAGAGAGCTGAAGAAGAGAATGCAGGCAGGGTGGCTCAGATGGAAAAGAGTGGCAGATGTGGCACAGCCAGTCATGTCTACATGTGATGCCTGGCCCAGCTGGAACTCACTGCTGGTAACTGGGGCTCTGCGGTAATGGACTACCACATTAAAACGCTGCAGCACCCAAGTGCTTAAACCTTCACTGTGGTATATATTTTATATGTTTAAAGATTTTGGCCTCAAAATGGAAAGCTAATAATTTATTATTATTAGTAGTAGTAGTTGTAATAGTGTATTTAATACTTAATGTACTGTCTTGATTGGAGAAGAATATACACATATAGGGTGTAATAAAGGACTTCAGCCTGCAGAGGTCAGTAGTTTGACGCTGAACTGCTAGTGCCAGTCAAGTTGTTCAAAACGTCTAACAACGTACCATTCTTTAAGCAATAAATTAAAATTTAAGTTGTGTTCAAGAGAGTGGTTTGCAGATTCAAGCATTTTAAAAATGTTATTTAATTTAATTTGTGGCATTTAACAGATAATTACACTATATAGCCAAAAGTTTGTAGTCGCAACAAAATAGCATCCAAAAACTTGAGTATTAGTATGGAAATTGTTTCAAGACTGACAAGTCTCAAAGTGGACAAATTATTGCTTTATTGACTTGAAGGTGGAAACCCATACTGTACGTGTGCAATATTGATAATCACTGTGTTCAGTACAAGACGTTCCACTGAGAGTGTTTATCTATGGAAATTCCATGTCTCCATGCTTCACATTATGGACCTGTAAGCAGTGAGTGTGGCTGAAGTAACTGGGATCCCTCATCAGAAGGAGCATCGACAAACCTTTGTAAAACCCCACATCAGACAAAGTTGGGCCAGTACGGAAAATGCAAATAAAAAATATATGCAGTGTTCCATATATAGATTTTTATTTCATTGCAGACAGTATGAACCCAAGATATTTCATGTTTATTATAGTAACTTCATTTCATTTGTTAATAAACATTCATTCTTGGATTTCAGGCCTGCAGTCCTAAAAAGGATGTGGTATAAAATTACAGTAATAATTACAAACCGCACTTCAATGTGTCAAGGAATCAAGAGCCAGCAGCATATGGTCTGCCCATCACCTTCTGTACAATCATGCATTAGTTACTGTAAAGCATGACGTAAAATAACAAACTTGCTTAAATGTGATTTTGTATTAAGGGCATGATTTCTAATTAAATACAATCGGTTTTCACTATAGAGGTTTCTATATACCAGAGTGACTTCTATCCTATTCATGTCTCATGTTATGGGTTCATTTGTTCATCATGTTCTTGACCTTGTCATGATTAGCCTGTGTGTTTACAGTATATCCCTTTGCTCCACGGTTACCCTTTCTATCTTCTGAGTAGCAGTTCATGTATCATCATACTGTCAGACAATTACATAACAGTAGCCAAAACTGTCACAATACATTTATGTTTATGCAATTTGTTTGTTCAGAGTACTTTTCAGTAATGCTTGCTACTTATCTGCTTCACAAACCACATACTGCTGTTCTAAATGGTATGCTAAAATGGTACACAACCCATACTGTATACTAAATTGTACTGTTTGGTACATATTTTGTAAATCAGACCTTGGTTTGACTGGCTAACTCTTACTACACTGACACACTGTCTCACAGATGGAGACTGGTGGACTTTATTTTCGTTCTTATACTTTGCAGTTTATTTAGTAATTCTCACACTGAAACAATGAGTTTCACCAAGAATAAAGAAAATATCAGCATTAATTGTGTGTGTAACCACTAACAGGTTCTGTGGGCCATGTTGCATTTTTACAGCATTTACAGTCTTTTTCTTGTCTTGTTCTTTTTTTAAGAACTGATCCACTAATATAAAAACGAAACTTGGTAGTTAGAGGACTCATTTATGAAATTCACAGAAAAAAATATTATAATATAGTTCGGTACAGAGGCTGAATGAAAGCCATCTTGCTACGTACTACAAGTTAGTTATAATGCTATCTGGATATAGAAGTGTTTTGCTCACTGTCAAAAATAGTAGCTAACTTTCTAATAACAGTGCGACAGCTGCCCAGTAAACTGTTAACATACCTGCTGCTGAGATGCTATTGCTAAAGACATTTGTGTCTCTGTTTTGTCATCTTCAAAGGCAGCAACAGAGTTCTGCTGTATTTCAAGCACTTAAAAAGTTTCATGAGATACATGTTGTCAGTTTTGGCAACTACTACCTTAAGGCATTGATTGCACTGAGAACTGCTGGCTTTTACTTTAGTGAAATAAGGCCGTACTGTAGATCTCTGCAGCATGTTTACAATCCTAGTGCAGCGAGGAGGTGGTAAGACACAGCTGTAGGTGTTTTTCTTTTTTGCTCTTATGCTCTTGATGATTGGTTATTTCCATTGTTTTTTGTTTGTATTCTTAATGATGATAATGTTATTTTTCTACAATAATGTAATTTTGACAGTCTGTGAAATTCATTCATTCATTCGCTGAAATGAGGTGCCATCATATGTCCATCATAAGGCACATACACTCATGCACACACTCACACACTATTTTATCTGTAAGATAAAATGGCTTTATTATAATTACTTTCATACAACAAAACTTAGTTCGACTCTCATATACCAGCAGCACAATTTACAAATTTCAATATGAGAGCAGCAGATAATAAACGTCAATGAAATATTGTAGAATAGCATAATAAAGTGCCTATGTGCATAATGGGTAACATTAGCGTATCACTTGCTAGATAAGTCCTTTCTTGGGTCTTTTCTCACTTCAGGTCCTTCCACAACATTTCGATTGGATTAAGGTCAGAACTTTGACTTGGCCATTCCAAAACATTAACTTTATTCTTCTTTAACCATTCTTTGGTAGAACGACTTGTGTGCTTAGGGTCGTTGTCTTGCTGCATGACCCACCTTCTCTTGAGATTCCGTTCATGGACAGATGTCCTGACATTTTCCTTTGAATTCCTGATATATTCAGAATTCATTGTTCCATCAATGATGCCCAGATGCAGCAAAACATGACAAACCATTTGCAGTTCCGGGGTACCACCACCATGTTCCACAAGAGGGATGAGGTTCTTGCTGGAATGCAGTGTTTTCCTTTCTCCAAACATAAACTGTTTTTTCTTTTACCAAAAAGTTCATTGTGTCTCATCCGTCCACAAAACATACTTCCAATTCCGTCTGGCTTGTCTACGTGTCTTTAAAGCAACTGCAGCGAGCAGCAATGTTCTTTTTGGAGAGCATGGTTTTCTCCTTGCAACCCTGCCATGCACACCATTGTTTGTTCGGGTTCTTCTCATGGTGGGACTTATGAAACATTAGCCAATGTGAGAGAGGCCTTCAGTTGCTTAGAAGTTTACCCTGGGGGTCCTTTTACCTCGACACTATACCGCTTTCTCTTGGAGTGATTCTTGTTGGGTCGACCACTCCTTGGGGGGGGGGGGGGAGGGTAACAATGGTCTTGAATTTCCTCCATTTGTACACAATCTATCTGACTGTGGATTGGTGGAGTCCAAACTCTTTAGAGATGGTTTTGTAACCTTTTTCAGCCTGATGAGCAGCAAAAACTTTGAGGTCCTCAGAACTCTCCTTTGTTCGTGCCTTGATACACTTCCACAAACGTGTTTTGAAGAGCAGACTTTGATAGATCCCTGTTCTTTAAATAAAACAGGGGGCCCACTCACACCTGATTGTCATCCCATTGATTGGAAACACCTGACTTTAACTTCACCTTCAAATTAACTGCTAATCCTAGAGGTTCACATACTTTTGCCACTCACTAATATGTATTTTTGGATAATTTTCCTCAATAAATAAATGACGAAGTATAATATTTTTGTCTCAGTTGTTTAACTGGGTTCTGTTTTAGGACTTGTGTGGAAATCTGATGATGTTTTAGGTCATATTTATGCAGAAATATAGAAAATTCTAAAGGGTTCACAAACTCTGAAACACCACTGTAAGACACTTCAGTCGGAGCCATTTGGACACCGAATTTTGGTAACCAACCCTAGTACTTTCTCTGTACCCTCGTTCCTTTCTTCCTTCATTCCTTTTGTCTTTTCCTTGCTTCATAGCTTTATTTGCCTTGCTCAGTTGTTTCCCTCGCTCATTTATTGTTTCCTTTCTTCACTGCTTCACTTTTGTTCATATCTCTCTTTTTCTTTATTTATGCCTTGTGTCTGTCTTTTGTCCATTTCTCAAATCCTGATCCTTACGATCACTTCTTTACATTCTTCCCTGCTGCCTTACTTGTGTATATACTCAAAGTAAACATACTCATCCAAAAAGTAGTCTCGTAAAAGCTTCAATATAATAAAAAAAAAATTAGTCAAATTGAAAGCATAAATATGATTGCTTGTAAATGTACAGTGGTACCTCGGTTCTCGACCACCTCAGATTTTGACCAGAAAAAATTGTCTCGGTTCTCGTCATTTGCTCGGTACTCGGCGCACTTGTTTAAACTTGTATGAGTCGAACCGAGTGACTTGTTTCAACTCATGATTCACGATTCAGTACACAATGATTCAGTGGTTCAGATTCACAGTATCCGTTGCTCAGTGAAGACCTCTGCTGTGTTTATCATGTTTTTGCTTGTTTACATCTACAGTAATGTATTCATTGTAGTGCTTTCACTTTAAATCCATTATTTACTAAATTAAATCAGACTTTTCACTTTATTATAAAATAAGCTTTGTGTTAATGATTTTGGCCAGCTGTAGTTTAATGTAAGAGTTTTAAATATTAACTCAATTATTGGATATAATTTTTCTACAGTGTGGAATGGATTAATTCAACTGACGTTATTATTTATGGGATGGAACAAATTAACAACAAGTACCGAGGTACCACTGTACTTTTTAAATTTGCTTTTAAAATGTAAAAGTATTCATGAATACAAAAAACAAAACAAAAAACCCATTATGTTGGTACTTATCATATTAGTAACCTGATAATTCTGTCTAAACTCACCAGTCTTGTGACCTACCTCTGATGCTACTCTTTAAACATTTATAGCTCACCAAACTGACAAACATTCCATCTCTGCTTTCTGCACCATGCTCAACTATTCTCCAGAATGAACAGTAACATTACAAAATGATCTTTAAGTTAGAGTTTGCAGAATGATTATCTGCCATTTGATTGTAATTAAATAAAGCAGAGAGCTTGTTTTTTTTTTTTTTTTTTTTGGGTCACATCTCGCATTTGCTTTAGCTTTGCGCCAGATCATTGATCAAACTGACGGATCTCACAGTAACCTCAGACACAGTAGGAGCTTTATACAGCTGATGTCAGGAGTGTCTAAAGTCTGGCCCTAGGGCTAAATGTGACCTGCGGACAGATTTTAATTGACTCGTGCCGTCAAGCTTAAGAATACATTTTAGTGGCCTGCTGGCATATTGCAATTTTTTGTTTTGGTCCACTTGAGGTCCAGACTGACTGATTGCCACTTACATGACATGAACTTTGATATGGGACTGGGGTAGCCTAGTGGGTATGGTACTGGATTATGGACCAGAAGGTCCAGGGTTCAAATCCCACCTCTGCCAAACTGCCACTGTTGGCTCATTGAGCAAGGCTTAACCCACAATTTCTTGGATTGTAAGATTGTATCAATTGTAAGTCGCTCTGGATAAGGGCGTCTGCTAAATGCTGTAAATGTAAATGTAAACTTACAGCTGTTAAACCAGACCTAATTCTCATTCCTAATGCATATAATGCAGTCGGGGGCATAATACCACCCCTTACATTGGTTTCTAGTGGTCTGTCTCTTCTGGTAAATTGTAGCATCTGGTTTGAACTTTAACACAAGGACTATTTGTACAATTAAACTAAGACTTGTTAGTTTTTGGGCTCCATAGGTCTTGGTAAAACTGAGTAATAAAATGCAGTCTACATGAGAAATGGTGGTCAGATACTTGACATTTTAAAGATGCAATATTATGCTTAAATGTTTTAAGAAAAAGTTGTCGAAATAAACTGCAGTAAATTGTTGTATTAATTGTTGTAAAAAACATTAATTGTTCTGTACGTGTGGGTTTTTTGATAGTTTGAATACAATGTTTTCAATAATTTATGAATAATATTTTTGGAAAGAGAATCCGGCCCTTGGGTAGTTTGATATGGTCTAATCTTGCCCCCTTTGAAAATTGTTTGGACACCCCTGGCTAACAAGGTGAACACTTAACCTGCTAATTTATTTTATTTTAATAATTTCTTATATATGCTATGTACTACAGTGGTGTACTATACCGTGTGTGTGGAGTGGTAGGGTATTTATAGCCATAGCAGTACGCTTTACGCCTCTTATGTTCTGTCTCTATGTGGGTTCCATCCAGTTTACTCCAGTTTCCTCCCACATTCAAAAGACACACGTTAGGTCAGCTGGCATCTCTTAAGTGTCCCAGTGGGTGTGCTAGGTGAGTTCGACCTCACTGTGCTACCGGATAGGCTATGGGTACGGAAAGTGAATGAGCAAGGCCATATTATTAAGCAACACTTATGAATTATTCAGTTCTTCCTCAAATTGGGTTTTGGTGTATCACAATGTAAGGAACCTTTGGTCTGTCATGTATTGCATAAACCTTGTTGATCTATAAATAGCATGACAGGCTTTTTATGGGAGGTGACAGTTGCAGTTCAGAGCTAAATTATTTGTATTGG
Organism: Ancistrus triradiatus; assembly: GCA_025084515.1. Classification (NCBI taxonomy): domain Eukaryota; kingdom Metazoa; phylum Chordata; class Actinopteri; order Siluriformes; family Loricariidae; genus Ancistrus; species Ancistrus triradiatus. The sequence continues at coordinate 1,905 of JAJAGP010000807.1, read as the reverse complement.
AATTTCTACCTGGGTCTTTGTTGTTGCCACATGTGGGATTATTACACAGAATGCCACCTTGCCTGCTCCAGCAGGCACCTTGTTAAATATTTAATGCTACTTTTACTCCGGAAAACTCAGTGGTCAACATCGAGCAGCTGTACTCTGCTTGTACTGCTTAGTGAAGCATGCAAACAGTTTCAGTTTAATCAACAGATAAACTGAAATCTGTTTCTTGTTCTGAGGAACATGAAGGGAGAGTGTTGTTTTTTTTTTTTCCTTCCTTCCCCCTCGCTCTCAAAAGATTGTCACAATTATTACATAATCGTCTAATCACAATTATGTAGGAGAATGTGAATTAGGTGTACTGGGTTTGAATATAAAAGCAGTAAATGCATTTACTGAGACATAATGGGGCTAATAAAAACAAAAATGTTTGAACTTCTAACTTGATGCTGTAACGTTTAGAGGGAAGCACAGAGTATTGTCAGTGTACTTGTTAGCTGTGTAGTGAATTTGATATTTTTGGCATGTCTGCTTGCAGAAAGTTTTTCTGCTGATATTTTCACTTTTGTCATGCTTTGCATTTTTATTTTTGGCATTTGGGTTAGTTTTGGGGTGCATGCAGTGCATCATTGTGACAGTAATCAGTGTTAGCTGCCAATCAGATGTGGCTAGTAAGCAAGATGTCTGTTCAGTCACTTTAGTCTTTTACTGTAGTTGCATTCAGTGAACAGACAATTAAATCAAGCAATTATTTATATGACAACTAATCAATCGTCAACTGAAGTTTCATGATTGTGACAGGTGTGTGTGTGTGCGTGCATGCATGCATGCATACACACTCACCCATCACTTTAAGTACACCTGCTTATTTCTACACTCAATGCCATTTTATCAGCGCCACTTACTATATAGAAGCACTTTGTAGTTCTACAATTACAGACTGTAGTCCATCTGTTTCTCTACATACTTTGTTAGTGTGTGTTGTGCTGGTAAGATTGGATCAAACACAGCAGTGCTGCTAGAGTACTGTTCACTCACTATGCACACTATTAGACATTGCTCCACTTTGCAGATGTAAAGTCAGAGACAGTAGCTCATCTGTTGTCACACAGTTTGTGTTAGTCATCCTCTAATCCTTCGTCAGTGCTCACAGAATGCTGCCTACAGAATGCTGATGATTTTTGGTTGTTGAATTTTCTGTGTAGCAGTGACACTGAAGTGTTTAAAACACACCACCACATTAGTGGCAATGACGTGCTGAGAATATTCCACCAGTCAAATAGTTCCTGAACTGTGGAGGTCCTGACTATTAGAGAAGAGGGTAAAGGATGGAAGAAAAATGGATGGACTACAGATGGGCTAAAGTCAATGTAGAACTACAACTACAAGTGCTTCATATGGTAAGTGGAACTGATAAAACTTTCTGTGGATTGGTGGAGTCCAAACTCTTTAGAGATGGTTTTGTAACCTTTTCCAGCCTGATGAGCATCAACAACTCTCTTTCTGAGGCCCTCAGAAATCTCCTTTGTTCGTACCATGAACCACGAACCATGAACCATGAACTTCCACAAACATGTTTTGAAGAGCAGACTTTGATAGATCCCTGTTCTTTAAATAAAACAGGGTGCCCACTCACACCTGATTGTCATCCCATTGATTGAAAACACCTGACTCTAATTTTACCTTCAAATTAACTGCTAATCTTAGAGATTCACATACTTTTGCCATTCACTAATATATATATATATATATATGTTGGATCATTTTCCACAATAAACAAATGACCAAGTGTAATATTTTTGTCTCATTTGTTTAACTGGGTTTTCTTTATCTACATTTAGGAAAACCTGTTGATGTTTTAGGTCATATTTCTGCAGAAATATAGAAAATTCTAAAGGGCTCACAAACTTTCAAGCACCA